>JAOBRG010104438.1:0-35536 GCA_027574985.1 Umimayanthus nakama | reverse complement strand
TCAATGTCACTGTCAGCCCCTCCTATCTCTTCAATGTCACTGTCAGCCCCTCCTATCTCTTCAATGTCACTGTCAGCCCCTCCTATCTTTTCAATGTCACTGTCAGCCCCTCCTATCTCTTCAATGTCACTGTCAGCCCATCCTACCCCTTCCAATGTCACTGTCAGCCCCTTCTACCCTCCCCAATGGCACTGTCAGCCCCTCTTATCTTTTCCAATGTCACTGTTAGCCCCTCCTACCCCTTCCAATGTCACTGTCAGCCCCTCCTATCTCTTCAATGTCACTGTTAGCCCCTCCTACCCCTTCCAATGTCACTGTTAGCCCCTTCTACCCTCCCCAATGGCACTGTCAGCCCCTTCTACCCCTTCCAATGTCACTGTTGGCCCCTTATACCCCTCCAATGTCACTGTCAGCCCCTCCCACCCTCCCCAATGGCACTGTCAGCCCCTCCTACCCCCTCTAGTGTCTGTTCCTCCTACCCCCTCTATGTCACTTTTTCCCTACTTTTTCATTCAATCGGACCGCGTGGAGGGAGGGGCTGGTAAGAGTATAACCCTACAACGTTTTCGAAAACTATAAAGAGCTACTAAGAAAAAGAAGGTTTTAGTCCAATCTTTTTGAGCAACTTATCACTTTCAGTTCCAGCATTTTTGCCACAAATTTCGCACTCGTTTATTACTAACGTTTTGCTCGTATGCTTTGTTTTACAGAAAAAATCCTCCAAAGGTAGGGGAGAGGAGGCACAGGTCCCAAGCCCCACCCCCCTCTTGGATGCGCCACTGCATATATGATTTGATACGCTTTTTCATAGCTGTTAACATTTCGGACAGGGTCGTAGATGGAAAGGAGGGTATGGCAACGGGAAACGATTATGCATGAGTGGTCTAAGTAAACAAAGGACGTAAATGACAATAAAAACAAATGGCCAGACAAGTTTGAGACACAATTTTAATTCTGTATATATCGAGGGGATTGGTTAAAAACCAATGGAGCGCAAGTCATTCATATGTAGTTTATAGTTTATGGACGTTTTCAAATTCATGTAATTTTACTAGGCTATTTTCTATCTGCTACAGTTCGCAAAGCTCAGAGCAAGTCAAGTGTTTAGTGTAACAAGTATCATGCAAGAACAAACTTACAAATTAATTCAGTTGAACTTGAAAAAACTAAAGAATACACTCTTTTTTTATAAGAACCTTATTTTTTTATTAGAACATGAGGCTGAAAATCGCCAAAAATTAAGAACATGCCGAGGCTGAGAAAAGGCGAAGAAGATCTATTTGTTATGATAACCTTGGCAATTAGTTCATACAGTGATATTAAAAAAATTGCTTTTCGGTAGGCTTCTTGACTAAAGTTCGCAGATACACTGTATTTTAAATTTTGATACAGCACAAAGTAAGTGTACAAATGAATGTATACCCCCGCATAAATGTATCACATGCGGTATTTAAAACATTGTCTAAAACTAGTAAAGGTATTTTAGAACAAGTTTAAGAACATTTGAGGCTGATATCCTGAAAATATTTAAGAACGTTTAGCCTCGCTCGACTACTCAAGTGAAACGTGGCTACAAAGTTCCTTTTGAATGCATCTTCAACTGGAGTAGAAAAACCTGCTCGGAATTCGGTGCTCAAAACACAATGGACCCAAGTGGACCTAGTAATCACGTTACATCGATGTATGCCAGGTAAATTCAATTTTGTTGAAATGCATTACACTTAGATATTAACCCATTCGTAATAATAATAATACATCCCACCATTCACGGATAAAAAGGCAATACATGTAGCCCAAACTAACCGTCCATTCCTAAACAATCATACATATCTACGCCGTTAACAAGAAAAGGGTCTAATGCAGAAAACTGGGCACCTGATGCACAACAATGGTTTGCCTTTTCGATTGTTCTTCTTTCAGTCTTTTTTTAACTACAGTTGCTTTAGAAAGCCAAATTTCTATAGATTAAGCGAAAATGCATTCGGTTATTGTCAAATTTGTCTTTGGGAGGGAAGCATGCGCAGAAGCCAAGTCGTTTTTTCAGGGAAAAAAAAATTTATACGGCGTTTCGCTCAGTTCAATTGCTGGACTCTTTTATTAGCTTTTCTCTTGAAATACTATCCTAGTTTGCATGTGGTGAAAAGACTTTAGAACATAGCTGGCAATTTTTCGCGCGCTTTTGTATGGCGCGAGCGTGCATCTAAATCTCGATAGTGCGTCTATCAAACCGCGTGATTGAATTCAACCAATCAAAACGCTTGCAATAGTTTAGGAGAATTCTATATTTTATCAGTTTTCGTTTAAAGTGGCAATGTTCTAAAAGAAATGCTCCATACTTTGGCTGTGCCTCTATCGAGTTATGGATGCACTTGGGAAGTTGGGAGAGCACTCAAGAAGCTAGAGAAGCACTCGGCTTCGCCTCGTGCCACTCAAACGCTTCTCTCGTGCTCTTCCAACTTCCCGCGTGCATCCATAATTCGATAGATGCACGCCAAGCATGGACCATTTCTTTTAAAAAAAGAAATGGTCCAAAAAATGGAACTAGCACCTATAAATAGCGTGAAACTTGGACTGAGAAAATCAACGAGTAATTTTTAGTATCTCTGACATGCTTCACGAGACCCTTTTCCTCTTGACGCGCTTCATATATATATATATATATATATATATATATACACGAGCATATTCGTTGCATATTGTTAAAAAAAAGTGTATCTGTTGCTTGTTATTGACCAATAACATATAGAGTATTTTGTTCTCAGAGTAAAGCACTGCAGACCCAAAAAGTCGCAACTAAAATCGGGAAGACTTTGCATTAATAAGCGTCCGTTGCATGCAGTTGCTATTGCTATTTACAAGCTGTGTTCTACTCAAGTTCTAACTTTGATCTAAGCTTCTTCCAGTGGCGTTTTGTATGAACTCTTTCTCTTGAACGACTTCAATAAAGACGTTTTAAACTAAAACTTGTTTATTCTCTGACTTGCAAAAAACGTTTTTGTGCGCATTAGAAAAGAATAAACAGACTGGCTAACGATGAAAATGAAAATACTCCTCCTGCGGAGGACTACTGAACTATCAGTGTTTTACACCGCCTATTAAAACCAATTAATTTACGACCAGCTGAAATAGTAAATATTTTTTATGAATGCAACCGAAATGATCTTAATTAAAATGACTCAAACTTCGAATTGAACTTGGTAATGTAGTCAAAGATTAGCATTTTGACACGTACCAAGCTCACTTGTTTGAATATTTTTTAGCTGGTCATACAAACCATGATCTCATTTGCTTTTTGTAAAATCCGTTTAGCACAAATTTCTGGGAATGTCAGTTAATGATAATAATAATATTTGAATTTCTTTTTTCACAACTCGAGTTCAGATGCGCTGTTTACGGGCAGATTTAATCTGATGACATTTTTCACATCTTGACAAAGCAGCAAAAGAGCCTCACACCAAACGAATACTGAAGTAACCGTTACGAAATTGCATTGAGCAAAGTTAGTACCCACTGCAAAATTTGAGCTTGGTCTTGCTTACTTCACTGATCAGTATGTTATTCTCCTTGTATGCCCCACTCGAAATAACTTCTTTGGTAATAAGAATAAAGGAAATAACGAAACACAGCTACTTATCTAAGACGAAATTCACCTAAATTTTTTACAAGAAACTATATCAAGGCAAATTAAGAAAATACAACACTATACGGCAAAATTTACTGGTTCTTATACTTAAAAGCGTGTAGTGTCGGAGAAGTGTATGCGGTAAAATTCTTGCCCACAGCCCTATACTCTCTGGAATTTCAAGGACACAATACTCATCAACATACCTTCCTTAAATCTTTGATAAATGTTCCTTATTCTTCGATTCATGGACAATTTTAGTTTGACACACTATATGTTGCCTGAAAAGGAAAATGTAAACTGACAACGACCTCCCAGTATATCCCCCTTCAATAAGCTAAAAAACTGTCAAACTACCTGACTAGTACGTAGTACAATTATTTAAAAAGAATTGCACTTGTGCTTACCAAGTCCGAAAGAACGTATGGGTTGTCCAAAAAGAAAAAAATTGCACCGAAATAAAACTTATGGGAGTGAGAGAAACATCATGTAAGCATTTCCGATGCACTAATTAACTTAATTTCTAGTACATTATTGTTTTACTTTATTCTTGAAAACCCATGATTCCTTTCAGTCTCTGAAAGCAGCCAACCTCTTTCAGGAAACAGTTGTATATATAGAGCTGACATTCCATTTGATTCCGAACGAATCGAATATGATCTGAAATTCAAGAGTTTTAATTGGTTCTGTGAACACTTAGCGAACACGCGTGTCATCTCATTGGATTTTGGAGCTTATTCGTTTGATACTGTGTTCTAATTTTAAGTCTGTTTAGTCGGCGATTTATTTTGATGGCTAGAATAGATCGTTTATAGGAAAGATTTTTCTCAAGTTTTAAAGATGAAAAGGATATGACTAAATCAAACCCTAGTTATGTCTAAACTTGAACTTGTTCTGTTGTGAAAAAAACACAAACACAGCTGTAAATGGTTGCACATATAGGTTTTAGCAACTGACATTGCTTCCATTAATAACTGTTTGTGAATAACAAACTTTAATGTATCGTTTCGCGCTACGGTTTAATGTTTATATAGTTCTACGACTTTGACTTAGTGGAGGTTTCATTCTCAAAACTCGTTTCATAATTGACTGGACGCACTTTGAAATATTTTTCAGAGGACTGAAATGTTTTCAAAAAACAAGAAACTCACCAGCCTCAAAAAGTGTAAATCATAAAACAGATGCGACTGAAAACAAATGTTCTCATGTTGTATATTTTACCGTTAACCTTTCACTCTGACAAAGTTTATCAAAACCTACCTTCTCCTTACAGTATCAGCAGGAAGAAAGTTGGTCAGTTGTGAGAATATGGAATTGTTCATCAATTTCAATCTCCTTAAGATGATTTGCAAAATTCTCCCAACGTAAAATAATATTTAACAACTTGTCACTTGGCAATTTTAAGAGTGAAAGGAGATGCATTGTGGGTGTATTATTTCTTGGATTCCAAGAACTCGTGATACGGAAGTACCGTGATGCAGATTATTCGACATTTTGTTTTTCAAAAAAGGAGCAGGGTAAACTTTTGTGTAGACTTGTAAAGGTTCTTTCAAATAAACTTTCTTGTCACACGATTTATGATCATACGTGTGCATGGGAATCCTTTTTAGACAGCAAAAACAAAACCAAAGCACCATCAAACACCCACTGAGAACATCCTAGCTGGAATACTCGGTATTAGGATGGTACAAAAAGCTAGCATGATGGCTTCAATCTAAAATTACCTTCCATTTTTACAACTGATGAAAAGTAACGAAACCTAGCAGCTTTGATAAAATTCTCTTATGAAACTGCTACGTAGAAAAGATGCTGAAATTATTGGCCAAAAGCGTCTTTTGTTTCATACCAAACAAATAAAGTAAAAATTGACTAACATACAATGTTAGAATGCTTCTTCCCGAGTTTGATATTCAGCAACCAAATCTTCGTATGGAAGGGCTGACAGCCCTACAAATGAACATTTTGTGTAGTCTTGCCGCTATTCGAAGTCAAAATGTACACTTGATAAGTTATATCCATTACTTACTGAAAATAATGACAATTTTAGCTTCATGGAGACTATTGCCAGCTATTTGTACACGTCAAGGCCTCACAAGTGTCGTCTACAATCCGTTTATCAGGCACGCCGCCTGTTGCATGTTTTCCTCCCTTTTCAGCAAGTCCTGTATCCGCTTTGCTTGTTCGTCGTCTCGGCATATCGCGACAAACACGGCGTCTTTGTGGCGTGCGCGGCCCCGTATCTGGACGAGCGCCGTGACTGAGCTTGGCGGGTCCATCTGAATGACCAGTTCACAGACTGGTAGATCCAGTCCCTCCTCCGCCACACTTGTGGCGACTACCACTTGATATTTCCCTTCCCGGATGGCAGTTATAACCTCCTTCTGTTTGGTGACACTCATCCCTGGGTCAAAATAACGGCGAAAATACGAATGTTTATGAGGAAACATGAGGAAACTCTTCCAAACCTTAGCAGCATGTTAAACCTGATCGTAAAATAAATTCAATACGACACACGTGTTTATTGGCTGAAAAAAGAGGAGAAAATTCTTCTTGTTTTCAGGGTATTTGAATGTCTGAAAGAGAAAATGAGAGCATTACAGAAATACTGCTATACGCAGGAGAAAAAATTAACTGCAATAAAATGAAGTGCAAGTTAACGGTAAATGTTTGATTCAAAACAAACACTATACTTGAAAATAGTTGCTTAGTACATCGAGACTACTACTACTACAACTACTATTACTGTTACTACTACTACTACTACTACTACTACTACAACTACTATTACTACTACTACTACCACTACTACTACTACTACTACTACTACTACTACTATTACTACTACTACTACTACTACTACTATTATTACTACTACTACTACTACTAGTACTGCTGCTACTGCTGCTGCTGCTGCTGCGATTACTACTGTTGATACAACAAAATGTAAGAAGTGACGTAATGTCCTAAATGTGACCCCTACCTCCATCAGTGGACCGGGCACCATGTCCCACAATGCATGCAGTGCTCACGCCGTGCCAGCACAACTCAGCACAGCTGGAGAGGTACTTAACCAAACAGTGGGCAGTTCGACGCCTCTTCACCAACACAAGCGCGATGGGCCTAGGGCGAGCTGGACTCGATGCTCGCTGCCAGTCCAGTTTCAAGAGCTGCTCCACCAGTTCGCCCACACCAGAGTCAATCCCAGAAACAGCTGCTATTTTTCTAGCTCCTAATGGAAATAAAGAAGTTTTATTGTTATTATCTTTTATAAATCAACAAAATTAAGAAAAGGAAAATCACAGCAATTTTAACAATAAAGCGTAGAGTATACATACACTAAAGAGGTTTTAAATTTGGTGTGTTGAAGTGCTGTGTGAAAATATTCCAAATAACACCTTCTGAGCGGACGCCCAAGAAAGGAAATGAGCCCACACAGTGAAGCAATTTTCCCTTTCGTTAACAGCTAATGTCATTGGTAACAGTCGATGCCATTTCGAGTCTATTATCATTTAAACGAAGAAGACATATTTATTTATAGGTCTATACTAAAATTTTTTAATTTTTGTTGTATGTATACATTAGTCTCTATTTGTAGGATCTTCATGAAAAGCACGTCTGTGACAAGTTTCATCATCTAAAATTATTACCATCGTCACCAAAATCAAATGAATACATGTCATATCAAACACTTCTTTTTGGAAACATTGAAAGCAAATTTTTACCACATTATGCCAACGAGTCAAAACATGGACAGACTTCATTAAATTAAAATCTAAAGCTAAAAAGGATCTACTCTTACCTGATAAGAGTAGCTGTTGCAGCGATGACTTGAGGATATTGCAAGGAAGTCCCATTGTCTCCGCCCAATCGAAACCATGCGGCGTTCCATCGTCCAACAGTTCCTGTAGTCCATCCAGGGCGACAGTCTCCCCACACTCCTGCAACGTGCACACGGCGTCACACACTGACTGCAGATGAAGAAGGGAGTTGAGCGCGTTACCCTCAGTGCGTGTCAGTAGCATTATGTTGTCGATTACGCGTGAGATGGAATATATGTCATCGCTGGACAGTAATGCTCCAGCTGGGGGTTGGAAAATATCTTTGTAGTCCTTCAGGTCGCTCACTCGCACAGCCAGGTTGAAGCACTTGGTGGCATATTCAATAAGCACATCCAGTAGTTGTGACTCGGTCGATGTGTAGTCCGTACACAGGCAAATCAAACGAGCTCTGCTTGTCTTTTCCTGCAAATCCCGCACATTTTCAGTTACCGTCAGTAGAGATGCTCCACCAAGATTTGTTAGGAGTCGCTGTAGCTTCTTCACCGTCCTCTCAAGATTAGTTTCCCCGGCAGGCGAAGCAGTCAGCCCTAGGACTTTAGGCCTGTGGTGTTGTGAGTTGAATTGCCCGAAGTAGTAATCCCGTATAATCACGTTATACGGGTGGTCCTTGTTACAATGGTGGGCTTCATCCAGGACAATCAAGGAAACATCTTCAAACCTCAGTGTTCCATTGTTGAGATGGTTTCTATAACAGTCAGCGGTAATAACCAAAAGATCATGCTCATAGATGCGAGCACCGTGCTCAAGTTTCCTCATCTCACCGCAAACGGCACCAATGCGAATGGACCTTTCACCACGCTTCGGATCATGAACCATGATGTCCGAGAGCTCTTTCTTCAGGTATTCACTCTGCTGAAGAACCAGCAAAACTCGGTCCACCAAGAAGATTACCTGACGTGTTGGGTTCATCTTCAGCATGTGCGCAATGACAAGGGCAGAAACGAGAGTCTTCCCTGTACCCGTGGGGAGGAAACACACAGAGTTGTTCATCATGGCTTTTCTGTACAGCTCCAATTGGTAGGAATAAGGCGTGGTAACGGTCCACTTGTTAGGGGTAACTGTCAGACCGCTGCGCAAGTCTGGGTGTTGTCGTACGGGCGCCTTCTGAGACTTAGCAACTGTTTGTTCATGTCTGCTGCTGCTGAAGTGCTCGGTGGCTTGGGATTCCGAGTTCAAATGAACCTAAGAATTATACGACCGTTATTTTTCATACTGAAACCTTTCTAAAGAAGGTCAAACAATTGTTTTAAGCCTTTGTCAAGGAGCAAAATTTTTTCAGGTCTTCTCAGTTTTTCAACCTGAAGTTGACAAGGCAGTATATCTTGTATTTGCACTTTCACTTTCCCACAAGCATCAGCAACTTTTTTAACATTTATGTTTTCTATAAATTCGTGTCAGCTTCTAGTGTTAGCAAAAGACATTTGCCAAAAGTCCAATATCATGGAAACTAGCATTTAATGACATGTGTCAGACAATAAGAATTCCTTAGTTAGACTCTCTTAAGGCAAAAAATCATACCACTACCATATCCACCTAAACGAATAGCGTTTGTACCTGAAGGTAAAATAAATATTTTTGTTCGTATATAGGATAAAATATTTGTTAAAATTGTTTTACATTGCATAAAAGCGTCACTGAAATTCCGATAGCTTACCTACTACGGCCTCATCAGAGTAACGAAGAAACTGAGGCAAAAACTGAGCTTTAAACTGGACGAATCAGAGGTTGTTACACCCTTGGAAAAGGCTTTTGTTCATTTACGGTACTTGCGCTTTTGATGAGTGCCAAGTAAAACTACTGTTTAATTTACAGATTGCCCATTCTTAGTTTTAAAATGTCTGCATGTTTGTGGTGAAGGTCTTCGGCGATGGGTTCAATTTTTTATATACTTCATATAGATCAATAATACATCGTTAACAAAGATTTTAACTTTATACAAGCGAAGACAATTTACAGATCAGTTAAGAAACGCTGTTTAATAATAATGCTTGGGAGTTGGTTGACATAACATAATATTTTTGAGCCATTTTGCAAGTATAATGAAAAATGAACAAAATGATATCAGGAACAAGACATTTACTTATAAGATACATATAAGCAAGACCTATGTATAAACTAAAATATCAATATGAAAAAACGAGGGTATGAAAAAAGGAAAAGAAAAAGAAACAAAAGTATCAGTTCTGTCACCTGGGTAAACCTGCAGCCAACCATATAAAGCATTAAAGTAAAAAAAAAAACATCACATACCTTGCAGTATTCACAGAACGTTGGATAATCTCTGAACACCATCTTTGCCAGCTTGTTTCTGTGTTTCGTGCTCTTCAAGTGTTCCTGTGTCTGCGCACTAGAGTTTAGGGGCACTTTACAGTATTCGCAGTACCTGAGGAATGTTTCCTGCGAGCTGGAAGAAGACGATGGGTCAAAACTACGAGCTCGTGGCCTGGCATTCTCTCTCCTGACAGGTGATCGTAGGCCGTCTGTATATGAAACTTCGCCATGGCTGACCAGACCGTTGCTTGAATGCGATCTTGGAAACGAAACAGAACTGGAGATCTTTTCATCAAATTCGCTAGTAATTCGTCTTCGCTCCTCGCCAATTACGCCAGGTCTTCTTTTTGGAGGGCTCAGAGCCCACATTGGAGGCTGAGAATCATGTATTTTATAAACAACACCTGTGCGCTCCAACTGGTAAAGATGAAAATTGACGTCTTTCTTCGAGGTGAGCCCTACAGCCTTTGAGACTTCAAGTGCTCTCGATGGCCGGTTAATGCTGCGTAGATACTGCACAATTCCTTGTTGAACCTCCGAAACAGAAAAGGACCGTTGACAAGGAGACAACGAAGCTGTAGGTGGTGGTGATGGTGATAAAGGAGGACTAGGTGGAACTGTTTTCTTGGATGCCACCTCCTCGTTGAAATGCCCGACGAAACCATTAAGGTTTCCGAAATGTAAGCCAGAGTTGTAACCAAAAAGACCTTGTGAAGTAGGCGACAAAGGCTCATCTGAATAGGTATGCCCGTTATAAAGTAAGGGAAATTCCGTTTCAGGAAAGAGTTGCTCTCCATTGGGGTTGATAGCTGAAGTTGACTGTTCTTGTGTGCAAGACAAGTAAGTTTGCGGTGTCATTATTCCTTGAGAGGACCACGATACTGGACAAATTTGAGGAATGGCACTTGAATCTTCGGCAAAACCATTACTAAGGGAAGCTCCATTGTTCACTGGACCGGTAGGGCAGGCATCTCTCGGTGTTTGATCTTGACACTGAAACACCGTACTCAAAACTGCACGGTTCCCCTCTCGATCTATAATTCCTTTCATCTCTAGTCCTTTCAAAGCGTTAACAAACTGTTCTCTTGTCATATTAACAGGAAGTTCATCAACAATGTTTTTCAAAGAGCAGTGCTTCTTACCAGTGTCAACGACCGCACTACAGAGTTTTCTTTCGTTTTCCAACTGTTGCGTGTTCTCGTTATTACTTGTAGAATGAAACTGAAAAAAATGTTTCGTTGGATTTTGAACTTCCTCCTCCAGACAACTTGACGAAGTTTGGGACTTCATCCTTGGCCGTCCAAAGCCAACGGTTCGGGGTCCCATTCCGGTACTGACTTCAGGAGACATAGTTTCATTTTCGTATCCATTTGACATTGGATACGTGACAGTTATGGATGTTGACTGAAATATATCATGATCAAAGTATCTCTGGTGTTGCTGCTGACCATCATCACTGCTGTCTTCATCAGTTGAGGCACACCCTGCTCTTCGTGGAATGTGATGGTTCGCCGGTCCTGTAATTGGAAAAATGACAGACGGAATATTATGAAAAAATGGAACAAACCAAAATTTTAGGCTAATAAGGCTCTATAAAAAGAAGAAAATATTGTTTATGTGTCAAAACAATAAATACTGTATGCCAACATTAACTAACAATTCCTAAAATTATGAAACACCAACTCTCGCAACACAACAGCAGCTTTTGAAGCTTCGTTTTATCTTGATTAACTTTTCACAGACTTCGCTAGACCTACTCATAATAAAGATCAATAAGATGTAGTTATCATATAGTAGCTACTCAAAATCGAAGCAACCCTGCTTTGAAGTAATCTTCTTCTTCTTCTTGACTGCACAAACTTTGGTGACATTTCTCTTAGTCTTATCATATTTCACTGCTTCAGAAACAAGGAACAACTTTGATAACTATAAAGACACGACTGGTTCTAGCTGCAGTAAAACAAGAACTGACTGCTAGTTGAATAAGTTTGTACAAGCAAAATTAATCGATATTGATAAACATATTATTAAACTCCGAACGGAAAAGTTAATACAAAAATCCTTACAGGAAGTTAAAATAGCTAATCGAGGCAGGATAAAAGGTATTAGAAAAATGATAGAATTACAATTTAGGCATACAATCATTTCAACTGAACAATCTTTAGACTCTCAATAAGTCAATAAAACTATGCACCTACCGAAGATAATCGATATTTGGCAAATTTCAACTCGTACTGTGCCTTACTCCACAACTAAATTGTTGGTTTCACATTCATTATCAATTTCATAGCCAGTTCATCGGCCCGTTTCAATACGATATCCTAGTAAGGAAAGTTACCTCTCAGAATTTTCTTGGTCAGACTTTAGGGTTGGCTAACTTAGACAAATCACTTGTTATCATGTTCTTTTTTGTAGGCTTTGGTCTTTTTTCCAAAGAGAAAACTAAATCGATAGTTTGACTAGCTTAGACGCTTGCATGATAACTAGATTTTTCAAATGACAAATCACCTGCTATTATTTTCTTTTCTGAAGTTTCTGATACCATTTGAAACAAAAGGACACAGTATGTAGAAAGAGAAATGCTCTATAGATAAATCAGAGTCGCTGACCTGTTCGTTTTTCGTATCGAATAAAAAAAACTTGCTAGTTTGTCTGTTGACGAAAATGATCATAGCTTTATATGCCATGGACTTCCACAATTTACACACAGTGCAAACTTGTTGGTGAAAACCTACTAGCAGAATCTTGCTAGGGACTGAATTTTTTGCTCACAAATTTGGAGCAATTTGGAAAACACGCTCGTATTTTGTATGTTTGCTAACGGTTAATCGAATTCTGAAATCAAAACCAAGAAGCATTAAATGTAGCAGGAAAGAAAAAGAAAACTATCTAGAAACAAGAGAACTTGAAAAAGCAAAAACTGTTCCTACAGTTTCGGCTTTTAGTTTTGAAAAACCATTTTTCTCTACAAGGTTTACTCTTGTCCAGCCAAACTTTCAAACCAAAACTTGTAATTTCACCTAAAGGATTGACGAAAACCAGTTTAAACGTTGGCTTAATTTGGTTTTTCGTAGAAACCGCCAATGGCATCAGAAGACCTTATTAAACCATAGATCGTTATCATCTTAATATTTTCTTATTGCCAAATTACCGACTAGGAATCACAAACGGATGCCTTTTTTGTTACCAACAAATAAGTCAGTCTTATTAATTGTATGTGTGAGCTCAAGGAAAATGGTTTGATGGGTCGGTCCAGGTTACAAATGAAGGCATGCTAAACTGGTATGGTCTTTCAAGTGTTGGGTTTCTTCTCCTGCATATGAAAAGCTTTCAATGTTCCCTACTACGCCTGGTTGAAGATACTTCTCAATCACGGGGAGTGGATATAAAAAACACAAAGTCAAACAAGTCCTGTTTTTCTCTCCTATACGAAACTGTAAACCAAAACCAAAAGGTCGCTTATAAATCTGAGGGTCTGACGATTGTAAGTTATTTGTCTTGACATGCACAAGCTGATAAGCGTGTTTACCTGCACTATACATCGTACAAACCCAAGTCAACTTCTCCCCACGATCTCGATTAACAGTTCTATAGCCTTTAGACCAGCTGGTAGTGAATAAACACCTACACTTTGGACCGAACTAAAATCACTGTATTCTTAGTCGGCAAACTGGCAAATTGAGACGTGACACGCAGTGCCTCGGAACTCGATTCTCAGAAAACGATTGACTTTACAACGTAAATAGTCTCTTAACGCGATACTTAGAATCTGAAGCCACAGAAAGATATTCAGAAAGACAATATTTGGAAGATATACTCCGAATTATTGAATTGTAAAATATGAAAAAGTCTATTATCCTTCGTCAAGTTAGTTAGTGAGGACTTCTTGACCAAAGAGAAGCAACGATGTTTATTCTCGTGACATTATCGCGAACCATCACAAGGCTTGTTTGTGTTGATAGAAATAGCTCTTGCGTGTCCTCAACTACTTCCTGGAAATTGGCATTACTGAGCATGCGTGGTGTACTTGCACTAGCTCACAGAAAACCCTACATGGAGCAACTGATGCACACTTAGGTTTTCAAACACAAATCGGCATTGCTTTGGCAATTTGTTCCCCTTGTTTTACACATAATGTACTGCACTACTGACTAAATAGTTCCTTAGGTAGTACGGCTTGCATGTAGTGTGTGTGTTTGTCGTTCAAAAAGTAGACGAGCTGGAATATTCCCCACTCGCTACTACAAGTCCATACGCTTTGAGTCTTTTCTTGAAAATTAAAGTTAACAATGACATATGTACGACTTCATTTTTTCCAGAACCAGCATTAAACGACACAAGCTCTCTTTTCTTTCTAAAGTCATCGCTGTATGTTATGAATAAAAACGGTTACAGGTAGATAGAGGTCTCTAGAATGACTAATTGGTTATCAACATACTCACTTCAATGCAGTTTTAAATAATCACACCCAGCAATTTTCACCGAAATGACGGCGCATCCTTCAATTTCCTCGTACAAACTATATCAAAGCGAATTTTACTAACAAACGCCATTTATTTGCCATTGCAGCCACAAAGTTCGCAGAGAAGCAAACAAAGAAATAATGCTCCATTAGCAAACATTCTTTCTGCGATATGATTGCACAATACAGCTTGTTTATCAACAAATTGGCACTCTTTGCAAAAGACAGAATCGTTTTAAAAATACTCCCTTTTTCATATTCTTTCCCACTGCATTCATAGTAACAACAATATTAAATACATTCTGACTTAAAAAACGTTCAATTACAACGGCAATGCGAAGCAAAGCAACAAGTATAACGAAAAGTCAGACAACCTGCCAATTTATAGTTAGAAGATCTTAAAGATAACCACATCATTTACTGGGATAACTACTGATGGAAGACGGAGCAATGTTAAATAGCTGCCAACGTACAAACAGTATAGGAGTTAGCCGAGCAATCTGAAGGTTCATTCCGTCCTTTTGTTTGAATTCACTGTCCAAACCCTGACAAAAATAAGCTTTACACTCGTATACATGCAGCTTTACGCTTTACCCACTATAGAGTGAGCTGCGTGTTAAATTAACAAAGACTGATAAATTTGCAGAAAGACAGAACAAATCGTAACATGCTTATCAAGTCCATTCTTATTACGTCTTCATTTTAATCCAACAATATGAGAGACTGACTGATATCCTCATCAAAAGCCCAGGTCAGTATTTTAGGCAGAACATATTTATGACCTTTTATCCATTTATATATGTGTTAAAGTTGAGGGCATCTTCTCAATTAGATTTAAAATATCAGCTACTTATTTAAGGCCAATCTTAAGACATAATACAAAATTTTCCCTTTATAGAAAGCAACAACGAAACTATTATGCAGCCATACCTATCTGTAACCGATTCATCTTCGCCAAAGTAGTTATAATAATTTAACTATAAGGTACACTTGTATATATAGATTTGTGTACGTATAGCAAACGTCAGTAGTTCGTAAAGGTGATCTAACGATCAAAAACTTTTGTTTTGCAAATCCACATATACAAGTTTTACCTCAAATTTGTCTTAATATTTTTGACTATTACATTGTTTGGTTAGAGAGGCACAACATTCTATTAATCAAAACCATTTTCTCTAGCTGTGCTTATGGATAAAAAAGAACACTGTTTGAATGTTAGTGTTCAAATTGTCTTGACAGAAACTGAAATTAAAGCTAGATTTTTGAAACATTCGTCTGCAGGCTCCTTAAACAAAAGGTAGCTACTAAAATTGTTTGATTCCATCATGAAGCCCCTACTATTAGATTTATACAACCTTGACATTGAAGAACAACATACCAATTGACTTCCAGTTCTTCTACAGTTTAGCAAGAAAAAGATTACACTTTGATTCATTAAATACGTGATCAAGAAATTGAAACAACACTTACTCGAGGTTTTTGCTAACTTTCAAATACAAGAATATAGTTTACACATAAAAAAACAATGAATCTTTATTCTAAAGCCATGATGCCACAATGAATCTTTATTCTAAAGCCATGATGCCGAAGGTCACATGAAATTTATGGACGTCAATCATTTCATAACTTCACACAATGTGGCCTTACTAAAACTGGCGGTAGCGACACGCAAGTTTTCGATTGAGCTTCAGAAAACACGGGAAGACAAATAATTTTGGAGCAATTTCTTTCCAAAGTCATTTCTTTAAAGCTGAGAATTACCTCTTATAAAAGAACCTTCTAGTATTTCAGTGTTGCATTCAATGTTCTTTAATATCAATTCAAATTAATTAGACCATAACATGCAAAACATCCTGGAACATAACAAATCCTGCTTGGAAAAAAACTAACAAAAACGTCCATGTTTCGCACAATCCAAACACCCTAATAACGACCTTAACTTTTCTTATCTTTTTACTTGATTTAATGATGTTTAAGAAATAGGCCTATACATGTCTTGAAAACATCGTCAAACAGAAGGAACTGCAAGTCATCGTTAGCGTCACTGATAGTAGGACCACTTGGAACAATCCATCTCTCATTTATTGTTTCTTACATGAAAGCAGAATAGAAACGTTGTACTTCCATACAAAGCGAATCAGGGTGTTAGTAAATGAGTTGAGAAAATATTAAACGGTATGTCTGTGAGAATTTTGAGTAACGTATTCTTCAAATTCCTACAGCTTCCTTCGACTTAAACACGTATGAAGCACCACTAACTAGCCAGAACGTCTCTACAAAGGTACCCAAACCTAGTTACCAAAGTTGCTGTAATCCTTCCAAAAAGATGAAAAGAAATTTGTTGTTAGATAATATTGCATCATACTAAGTATCAGAATTTCACCAGATAACCACTCTCCCGATGTAACTACGTAAAAAAAAACTTGAGGTAATGCAAACACTTACTATTTCATTGCATGCATCCCTTGGGAAGAACATGGCCAAATGGCATGAAAGCAAATCCACTTCATTTTAACTCTTATCTCTTGTCCAGCCATGTTTTCAAACATCAAAGTAAAAATTCTCACCTTTAAGTTTTGAGAAACCAGGAACATTTAACACTTCTACCCTGCAAAACGATCAAACTGAATGGTTTCAACGTAGTGTTTGGGCGGTTGGTGCAAACGATTAGGGTTTTGCAAAATCGGCTTCAGCAGGACAAGTGTTAAGAGCCAAATATGTACACAGCTGACTTTCTCTTGTTAACTTTTCAGACCATCGTGTAGCCAAGTCTTTTACGTTTTTCATAGGTAGTTAAGAAAAAGAAGCTCAAAACAGTCTGAAGGAATAGAAAGCAACCAAAGAAAGATGTAACTAAAATTATCCTGCTCCAAATGTTTCGGTCTGTTCATTGCTCTGTTGTCACTGAGTCCACTGATATCGAGGTAATTTTCCTCTTTAAGGCAACGTAATTAAGATGACATACCAGTAGTCCTCAATTCCAAAATCACTATCAAGAAAATCAAAAGCTTTGATCGTGAAGGTAAACGTAATAAAGAAACCACTGTTAATGCGTATTAAAACAGGTATACATGCCATAACGACTTCTATTCAGTGAAATGGTTCTCAAGCGACACAAGATTGACAAATGCACTGCAAATTAAAACCATGCCATTTGACTACCAAATCTTAAGAGCCTGAACCTTTAAACCCGAAACAAACGGAACTAATCAAGGCTGGTTCAAAAAAACGTTACTTAGCAGAAGAAAATGGCCATTACCTCAACGAGATTAACGAACCAAATGAAGCTATATTTGGCTGAAAGAAAACTTGCTTGTGTTTATGCGTATTTGGTAACCTTTATTCTTTCACGACTATACACGCAAAGAAAAATGGAATGGTAACAACAAAGATACCAGTTTCTACCAACTCATATCTGGTAAACAAGCGCAGTGTATCAAACCTTGCCAGCTTATTGCTATAATAGAACAGAAATCCAAGACCTACTGCGAGTGGAAGACCGTTGTAAACAACTAAACCACGACCCGCTTTGTTCGTTTATTAATTGTATCGTTGGCTCACACTGAGAAGGATGACTTTGCTAACGTACAGGGTAATCAAATTATTTTTTGGAGATACCAACCTCAAAACAAACCATTTTTCAAGCTACAGTAGGGCCAAAGACTGCTGTGGATACCCGTTCCAGGTCACGAAAAAACGGTTCGAGAAGTAATACGGATTCCTCAGTTATTAAGCGGTAATCAATCACTCGACACGACAGTCACTTTCAGACAATTTGAAGTAGCAGAAGCAATGCCTTTTGGAGTTTTGTATTTTAAAAACTCATAGTGCAAAGGCGTGAACCTATAAAGAAATTCGCAAACTAGTAAGCTTCTTTTTAATATTATTTTAACGTTTTAACCAGAATACAACGGAAACGTTTTGAAAACAAGATAGCGGGATGAAGAGCACTCAACATGATGAAGTTTCCGCTACTCAAGAAAAATAAAGCCAAGGGATGTGGAGTGAAGTGATTTTCTCTTAATGCGTGCAATAACGAGTAAGATTCAACAGTGAGCAAACACAACAACTGAGCAAACCTATGGGATATAGATTTAATCACGAAGCAAACGAAAATATTTATCTGAATGGTTAAAACGCAGTCACGAACCTACATTGTAGCCTACAATAGAATTGTTTGACCCTGGAAATTGTTTGAACTAGCTACTAACTTGAGCAACTGTCTTGACACAGTAACCAATGTAACTGCAAATCAATGTTTCCTTTTTTTTAAACCAGCATGAAAATATTGAAGGATGTAAGTTAATCTTTTTAGTATTTTAAACTTTCTGATCGAGTTTTAAGACTTATTCTAGCAGACCATTTTCAACATTTCGCAATATGTAATCAACACCACAGCACGAAATGAAGAACACAGAGTGACATGTTCCTGAAAAAGGAAGTTGTACAGCACAGGATGTTAATCAAATATAGCTTCTTAGTTCAATGTTCTATTTAAGTATCACTGAAGATGATTGCGATAAATATACACACTGATCTTCGTCTCAAACAACTGTACTCGAGACACTTGTTAACCCAAACAGTGTTTCAAAAAACATATTTTTACAACTCATTCGAAAAAACCTTTTTAAACGGAACCACAAACAATCAAACTGTTTCACTACCTCTTGCACTGGAGAAAAAGAAAAAAGGAGACTTGAAAGACAACATTGTTATCCATGTTATGTTGTCTCAAATTACAGTACAAAGAAAACTACAAAGATGCTATTCAAGTTCCCTTTTATGTAAGCCATTAATAAATATCTAGAACTTCCCCTCAAAACATGCAACAATTAGTCAACAGAAAATCAGAGGTACACAGTCTAACATTGATGTGATAGATGAGCTTGTAATTAAACTAACTTTTCATTTAAACTGATAAGAAATGAGCATCTAACTCCCTTGTTTTCCCACCAAACAACCATTAACAACTTAGGGTACCATTGTATAAAGTACAACAAATAATAAAAAATTACAAAATTTCCTGTCTCGCTCAAAGACAACCTCTAATCTCAAGCTCTATTATATAAAGAAAAAATACAAAATATTTACCAATTCTCTTGTTTTGCCCAAAGAAAATCTCTTACCTGAGGTACCACTGTAAAATTAAAACAAAAAACAATAACCGATTTACCATCTCTCCTGTCTCGCTCAAAGACAACCTTTAATCTCAGAAACCAATGTGTAGTATAAAAAATATTTACCTAATGTCACAAAGACAATCTCTAACTTATGCTCCTTATGTTTAAAATACAACAAATAGTAATAACACCGATTTAAAAAACCGCCTGTCTCGCTTAAAGGCAATTCTTTAGTCTCTCTAGGTACTTATGTATAACGTATAAAAAATATTAACTTATTTACCAACTCTCTTCTTTTGCCCAAAGATAATCTCTAACCCGAGATTAAAACGTACAAAGTACAAAAAGTAATGTTTACCAATTTTACAACAAACTTCTACGACATGTTTTTCTCAAACAAAAGACAGTCTAGCCTACCTTTTTTCTCTCTTACAGTTGTTTTAGGTAACTTTGTTGAGTATTCGGAATTGAAAAAGTAATGACAAATCTTCACAAACATAGAAAATGAGGGATTAGTTGCAACAACACCTTTCAATTCCTCTTTTAGTATACACCAACTAGAAAATAAATTTATAAACTAAAACAAATCATCAAATTTACGAATCTCGAAACATCTGACCAGAATTACGAAGAAGACGTTCATACAGTTTTTGTTGAGCTAATCAGTGTGAAGGTCTACAACTGTAATACACAGTTTAATAATCAGAGTTAAACTCAAAAGGTTTAGCTCTAACAGGTTTAGAAACAAACGGAATGAAAAACAAAATGAGCGAAAGGAACAAGTGTTGTGGTATAACACGATTAAGATCAGTTCCCTCTTTATAGAGTAATAATGAGTGCTTGCTTTTTGACCAAGAAAAAAAAAAGGTGTGAACTCATGAAATGTGTCAAAAGTACTCAGAAAACGGTTTTTCTTGTAATGAATCTAACAAAATGGGCAAAATGAAACAGGAAAAAATCTAACATTACATTCAAAACTATTTCTTCGATACACAGATATCAGTGTTTTTACAATTTTAGCAACAGAAAGCAATTTCTGTATTATTAGAAAAAAAGCAGTGTCCTTATTGAAATTAGTTTACAGAGAATGTAGCAAAACCCTTGAGAAAAAAAAGCGAATCTTCTTGAAGAGCACCCATTCATTTATTTTTGGCATTTTTCAGATTACTGCAAAAGTTTATATAATGGAGCATTGAAGCCAAGTGGCTTCATATGAGATTGAGCAGTTGACAAAAGCTACGGCTGTTCCTTGCTTTTTGATGACTAATCTTAGCTTCTGTGTACATGCTCGTGTGTTTGTGCGTGTTTCTGATAGTGATTCTTAGCTATTTTTTGTAAAATCGTCCACATAATTTAAATTGTAAATTATTTCTGCAAAGTATGGCTTACTGATCCATTAACCCTTTGGTATTTAGAGGAAACCAATTCTCTTTTCATACTTTGCTTATCTTAATACTTGTAAAACTTTAATTTCCAAGAGTATATAAAGAGTTGTTAGTTGTATCTTGAACACAAGCAACGTTTAATGCGTTCTACCTCAGTTTCAACAGACTGTTATAACACACTAGTATAACAGCAGTAATCGTGTGGTACCTCAGTGTACAAAAGCATAAATTACGAACTTCTAGTTCAAGATCGTATGAAAACCAATTTTGTAAAAAGGACAAACGATTCATTCACATCTCTAGATAATTTCCTCAGTTCAAGAATCAAATGCAGCTTCAAACGGAATAGGAAAGAAGGTTTAGGAAATTGAAAAGCTATGAATTGAGATTAAACTGATAGAATCCTGAAAACAAAAAATAGGTCTTAAAAACTGATTAAGGTAAAATTACTTGTTTGCAAGATTACTTTGGTAATAATTGTAGATAATTTCTCTCTAGATAATTTCCTAGATAATTTTCTCAGTTCAACAATCAAATGCAACTTCAAAAGGAATAGGAAAGAAGGTTTAAGGAAAATGAAAAGCTATTAATTGAGATTAAACTAATAGAATCCTGGAATCAAAACAAGGTCTTAAAAACTGAACAGAGTAAGATCACTTGTTTGCACGATTACTTTGGTAATAATTGTTTGGGTATTCGTCAAGGTAATCTTCCAGTTTGCTTCTGACGTTTTATGTTTTTTTAATATGGATCAAGTAGTGAGAACAGAAGACAGTAATCAAGCTATCACTATAGCTAAAGAGCTGTTCCAAGGTGGTGGCCAGATAAGACATTTCATTGTACTTAAAAGTGTTTGTATCTCTTAGGAGACCTTGTGTAGTGTTGCATATTCACACAGATCTGTAGTAAGCATCTGTTGCTCGTAGTCATTCCAGTTGTCTTCTAAAGTGACTATGCCTTATTTCTAAATCAGCGCAACGGGAACTCCAGATTTATGAATGGAGAGAGCAACTTCAAACTCAGCAAGCTTGTCACAGGTTTACAGACTGCCTTGTACAAGTGCATTTTACTACACTTTAAACGGAGTAACAAGCTTATTTACAGGACTTTAAGACACTGCTTCGCAAGTCTTTGAAATGAGTCATACTCCAGATTTTCTTGAAGAACTCTTGTTAACTTAAGAAGCAAGGAGGCCTTTTGTTGTTAGTTTTGTTAGTAGTGGTTTGCCAAGCGAAGCGAATATGTGGCAGAATAGTAAAATGTTTGAGCGAAGTGCAGTGGTTCAAATGTTGTTGGGAAGATAATGCTGTTTCTGGATAGTGAAATTATTGTTGCGTAAATTCTAAATTAAAAGCTGGTTCTGTAAGTATGGAACAAGCAGGTTAAACCGCAAATACTAGGATAACTGATTGTCAAATGAATGGCGAGTAAGTTAGCTTGGGAACATGCATATCTTTTGATCTAATTTTCCAGACATGTTATTCTCCTATCGATCTTTTCTGCCACTGGCATATTCTCAAGCCATACCTCAGTCCCAGACAATACATTGGACTAAACTTGGATCAAAGCTTTGAAGAGGTAAAATGCTTTAGTTATTGCAACTAAACTTACCTGAACCTGGAGCATGTGGAGCCAACACGTTAGAATTTAGAATGCACCCAAGGTGTACGTTACTTAAACCAGTTAGGTATTACTAAGGCCAGAAAACTACTGCAAACCTGAAGGTTTTTCTCCGTTTACCAAGGCAAGACTAGCTTTGGACTGGACATGCGACTGAAGAAAATCGTCCATAGTTGTAAAGCCATTCATTGTGTTCACTGCATCTGCAACAGGATTTACGCTCACTCGCTTCACTCTGTTGGGTTTCCGTCGTTCGAGAGAGTTCAATTTAAACTCAGAACAACATTCCCTTTCATCAGTGGACAATTTCTCAGCTAGCTCGGATAGATCACAACACTGCTCGTGTAGCTTAAAACCGTTATGCTTCTCTAATGCTCTCTCCTTCTTCTTGTGCGTCTTGCCTTCAAAATGGTCTAAAGCTGTTATTTCAGACGTGAGAGTCACATTGCAAATTTCACAGTGTCGGGAAACGCTGGATCCGTTTCTTAACAACTCCTCTGCTCTATGTCTCGTTGCTAATTTCTTCTGGTGTGTTTTGCCTTTCTGGTGCGAAATTCGCTGTTCATGCGAGTTCAGTGAAACTTCACAGATATCACAGTACATGTAGCGAGTTGTTTACGAGCAAAAATTGTCCCTACTAGGTAACGCTAACGTCTGGCTCGAGTTAGTTACTCTCTTAGATTTAAATACTTCTGCAGCAACCTGGGAATATCAAACTAAGAATAGATGCGAGTCGAATTAACCGTTGTTGTTGATCAGTTACCCCCACAAAGCACTCGGATCAGTGGTTGTATCGCTACTAGCATTTGTACACTTCCGCCTGCTTGGAGTGTGGTAATATTATAATTGCAAACGGGAAAATGTATCGAAGGCCCAAATTTCGCTTTTTACATGGAAGAACAGAACAAAGAAACCGCCTTCTGAATAAATCCCCCCTCTAGTTCCCCTGATACAAAAAAATCACAAGTACGAGATGTTTAAACGCACCCTTTCTTAGAATTCTGTTTGTTTACAAGCGTAAATTGTTTGCGTTCAAAATACTCGGAAAATCCCGCAGTCATTTGCTTTTAACAACAGTTGTAAGTTTCTAAGAATATCTTAGCAGGAACAAATTCTCCAGCGTCCATCATGAAAAAAGTTACTAAAGCATATATAATTAAAAGGTGAATAAACTGCTGCTTTAAGTCATGAACTAAGATACTGAAACAAATAAAATACTGTTCTAAATTTCACGTTCGTACAAAAAAGAGAGTTGAACTGGTGCCAAGTAAAACTCGACCATGGGATCGAGAGCACTGGGGCGAATCCGTTTTCCAGGAAAACCCGGAAATGGAACTAACTTTAATGTATGTAAAGTCAGTGAGCATAAATTAAATTAAACACACACCGCTTTGTCTGACGGCGTATTGAGACAAAACAAAGCCTCAGGTTTTAAGATCACGAAAGCAAAGTAAGATTTTTTGTGGATCACAGCACCATGTCTTAATATGGAAAAGAACATATTTTTCCAGTTTGTCTGAATTAAATCAAACTAGATGCTAAGAAACATATACGCTTCGTTACCATTTGCATTTTTTGTCAGAACGAAATTGTATTGATTTTCTTCTATCTTACTTCCCTCAATTACTCAGTGACAATACTTTATCTTTTACCCCAATGTCAATTGATCCTCTAAGTTTCGAACACAAGGATTCGTAAGTTTTCTCCTACCTTAGCCTAACTGGGCTTAGTGTTTAACGATTCCTCCAATTTGTAAAAAGCACCGAAAGATTTGTTATGGCTTATGCATAAAGGCATGACTTCGTTCCTATTAAAAACAGAAGACACAGATTGTTTGGTTTACAATTTGTGATGGGTCAGCAATCACTGAGAGCCTGTGGCACTGCAATTGTGTTCGCCTTACGTCATATTCAAAACTAACATTATCGACAGCCATTTTAATTCGAAGATGTGAATTTCAACACTCACTGCCTGTCAAGCCACGAGACAGAAAACCGTGAAACACAGGTTGTAGCTCTGATGCATTTCTTGTTGACACAAAACCAGAAAGTTCTGAATCTAATAATAAATCAATGATCTGATCTGTTTATATCAAATCCCCCGCGGGATACTCTCGATACAATGGCAATATCCTGTAACAGACAGAATTTATTTTAAATGTTGATCAAAGACGGTCGAGATATCTATTTACGGTCGGTCTGTAGGAGTCTGTCAACGTTTATAATATTCTGAAATCCGATCAAACAACTCGATACTGATGTTCTTCAGTTGAAAAACGTCATTACAGCACAATAGCTTTTTGACATTTCACTTCTAGCCACGCACGAGCTTTCGGGAAATGCGTTGACACTAACATAACGCCATTTGACGAGTTATAAGAAAGTCCAACGTCTGAGCCGGGCTGAATGTTCTTAAGGTTACCGATCACGTTGAAACAGATTAAAACTTTGAAATTGAGATTTTCGTAGAATGTAAACACACATGAAATGAACTTCTAGTAAAAAAATGTTTTTCAATACGTCTAATAGTTTGCGAGATATGACGAACGAGAGTTTTTACTGGAAGTAAAATTGTATGACGCGCGGTGTATTTTAGGAGTGAATTTACCGATGTGTTTTGGCTAAAACTACGAAAATGTAAATGATCAATGCTCCCTCAATTTTTAATCTCACGCTATCAAATTTGGCAGTTTGAAAAAATAATAGCCAAAGATGAAAACCGTCCTGGCGAATTTTGAAATTCCGCTCCAATAATTTTTTATGACTCAAATATGGCAGTTTTGTATGCTGCAAATGGGGAATTTTCTTCTAATGCCTGCAGAAAATTTTAAAAAGAAGCTTTAAATCAAAATAGCCAGGACGGAATTAGAGTAGAAATTGTGCTGAGTCTCACAATCAAACTAAAAATGGCGAAAATTGAAACTCACAGCCGCATTGACGTCTGGAAGTGAAATAAACAGTTTAAATTATGATGCTCGCATTCGTTTATAAACCAAAATTTTTCAGCAATATTTTCACCATCATTTAGACAATTTTATAGGCTTTCCATTGATATATAGTTTTGTGGGTATCCGATCCGTAATAAAGGAGTTACATGCGAAAAACTGAAAACACCGCTCAAGGTGAACGGTAACCTTAACTATTTTGCATGAACATTTCAGCTTCAAATATACGGTGGCCATACAGGGAGATGAGTTCATGTTTTTTCAAAGTAGTTTGATAACTGAGACATTTTATAACTTATTTCTTAGTTATAATTATTGCTATAAATATAACTCGAATTTTTACTGAAAAAATCCTATTTGTGAAATCATCCCATTTGCAATTCGTTTTTTTTCGGATTTTTTTGTAAAAATCCCAGTTGCTAATTGAGTAATTTCACAACTCGGATTTTTGCAATAAAAAGCCGAGTTGTAAACTGGAAAACTGTCACGGCTCGAGTTTTTGCACTAAAAATCCTAGTTGTTTTTAAGGCAATGCTTACAACTAGGAATTAAGTTGTATAATGTCTGGTTATCAAATTTACTTTGAAATAATAAACGAAACAGACCAACAGACAAAGTAACGATCGTCAGCCGAGGGCCAAGTTATTTCTTTGATTTTGTGCAGTATATAAAATAAAAGTTCTTCAGCCTTCCTCAACCTCGGGTAAGTTCTTTGCTTTTTTTCAAACTTTGGATCTCAAATCTTAAATTTTCAGCCTCACGTTCTTACAAAAAAGGTTCTAAAATCTAAAAGTTATCTGATAAAAAACAATTACTTTTATAACACGGAAAAACCCCACTATGTTGCTAATCAGTCACAATCTAAAAAAACCCAAGCATATAATATTTATTAATAATTGAATACCATTCATAATACAGGGCAATCAACTTTCAAACGTCTGGTCGTCTGAGACGAGTTACTTTAGCTACGGAAAACCAATTTTGCTGAATCTTGTTCGCATGGACGAGCAGAATCGATGCATCATTTAATCTGAGTTTGTTACTAAGGGGAAATAACCACAGCTAAAATGGCTGCTTTGAAAGTCTTTGTTAATTGGTGTATGTGCCTTCGACAGATAAATACAACAATACTGTGACAAGATATTCTCAAAAGTTTAAACAAATATGCGTTTAAGTATTTTCTTTTGACAAGTGAAAATTGCCTATTGAGAAGCAAAACTTACTTGTTCAATGGGAGAGTTAAGAAAGAAAAAAAGTTGATTGCCCTGCATGATATAAACATAATTATAAAAAAGCACTAGCTGTCATAGCAAAAGTTTAGCTGAATATTTTAAATTTACAGTTTTGTCAATGGAAAGGGAAAAATAACAACAAAAGGACACTTTGCAGCAAAATTAGTATTTGTAGAAAACAGATCAACTACAAAGTTAAGTACTGTAATATCAACTGCAGTATGGTGGCAGATAAGGTGAAGATCGTCAACAACTTGATAATAGTTGAAAGTACAGACAACATAAGTTTCACAGATTTGTCGCAAGACTCGCGGTTTTCAGCAAAATCTTATGGTCTCACGGTCGGTAAGTCACGAAAATTTCACGTATTTTGAAATAATCTCAACGCTTTTCCTTCATGCTCAAAATTTAATCGTAGTTCAAGCAATTCTCGGGATCAAATTAAGCAACAAATGTTATTAAAACTAATTCCAGAAGCAGATAGATTCTTGTTCTCAACAGT
The DNA here is from genome assembly GCA_027574985.1 of Umimayanthus nakama. Classification (NCBI taxonomy): domain Eukaryota; kingdom Metazoa; phylum Cnidaria; class Anthozoa; order Zoantharia; family Parazoanthidae; genus Umimayanthus; species Umimayanthus nakama. The sequence goes on along the minus strand of JAOBRG010104438.1, from coordinate 8,539 downwards.
AAACAGTAAAAATCATATTTCAGTATTAACAAAATTGCAATGACAGTGTTTAAATATCAAACTTTTAAAATCATCGGAGAGCTGTATTTAAGTGTTGCGTAAATAAACTTTCAGAGTATTTTTCCATGTTCAACACAAAAAACGAACACTTTCGTTTGCTTAGGTAGCCCCGGAGAAACTGATAAAATGTCAATCTCCATATCTTTGCTGAAACCTCCAGATTCTTGTGCTTCCAACTCCAGCTTTCCAGTGCTTCAAAGATGAGAGGTCTGATACATGTGAAAATTTGAAAAAATATTGTTTTTTGACTACGTAGGCTATGTTTTTGGCAACGAGTAGTGACTAAATGGTCAGACGGTCAAAAGGTAACTGATTTGCTGGTACCAGCAGATTAAGATATATTAAAAAAATACATGAAGAACTGAGTCGTGTTTACACAATTTTGCGCGGTTCTCGCTCTAGTTAAGTAAAAAAACTATAAGATACTACCTAACGCATTTTGTAGGGGAACGAAGAAATAAAAATAACGCTTAGCGAAAAATTACCGTAGTCTATTGAAAAAATAAGATTCTGGTTGGTTCTTGGAGTGGTCTACACTTCCTGTAATGATGAGCGCCAACGGGTTTCACATCCGCTACCGCTGGTGATCTGTACGATTCTTATATAAAACGTTTTACTACAAGGAACTCTTGAGTAGCTACAAGGAACTCTTGCCAAATATAACATCACAACCTTAAACCTATTACGACTGGGAGGAGGGCTCAAAGTGCCCGCGCCGATTTCAGCTTTTGAGAACTTCCTTGATACTTAAGTAATATCATCTAAATTTGGTACCCTTTCTAAAACTTGTTGGAGAACAGGATTACGTAAAAAAATTTGCGTCAAGGGTGTCATTTGTTGTTAAGGTGGCCACAGTTTTGACGCTATGTTTTGTCAAATTTTGACTTTTTATATGTTTTTCTCCGAAAATTAACAAATTGATCAATAAATTGATCGATAAAATCTGTGTTTTAATTAATTTACCACGTGACCTAGGACGTCGTAGGTATTGCGCAATACCGTTTTTGAAATCCAAGATGGCGGCCATGTACGTTGCACTTTTTTGAAATTTCATGCGTTTTCCGGTTGACTTTCATTTGAAAACGTTTCATACAGAGGTGAAATTGTTTTAGTAAAATAAAATGAATTATTAGTTTTTTAGTTTTTGAGCTATTGTGTGGTTTGAACATTGAACTTTCGCTGGCAGTATAAGCTTTACATTACTAAATTTCTTTCAAAACAATGTTTAACAGAGTTTTCTATTCATTTTGTATCGTTTATTTGTCGTTTTTTGTCGTCTTCTTTAAACTATTCTTCTTATGATGAGCTAGGTTTTGTGAAAACCCAAATTACAAGATGAAAATTAAACAAACTTGATATAACCTGTCAATTGTGAAAATATATCTTCAATAGCTTTTTTTGCAAAAAAGTTAATGTCGGGGGTTGAAAGAGCTCCCCCCCCCCCCGAGTCTGAGGGACACCAAAAAAGTCCAGTCTGAATAACGGTTAAGAGGCAGGGCTCTGTCTGTAGTAGCACTAGAAAGAGTGAATAACCAACTTGGTTCTAACAAAACTACAGTCTTTTAACTGCATTTAGAAAAGAAGGGGGCGGGTGAAGTGCCCAAGCCTCTCCAAAAAGTAAGCAACCATTCAGGAAAAAATTCCAAAGTTTTGCGACGTTTGCTGCCGAATGAATTGATGCATTGAAATTCAACACGGCTATCATTGAGAATGACTGCCCTGCTATCTATCTGTCCCAATTTGAATCCAGTTCTGATGGGATGGCCTGGTTATAAATGTTTACCTCTCAACTTCCCGTTTCAGGAAAATTCGCAGACAGCAAGCGCTCAAGTTGGAGATTTAATTGGTGTTTAATTAAGCTATAAATCCAAAGTTTAAGAAAACAACGATCAGTTAATTGCGACGACATGCACACAGCACTTAACAACTCGTTTAAATAATACATTGTTCAAATGACAATCAAAACTCGTTCAAATATGTTAAAATGAAACCTAATTAAAAATGTTAACACTCAATTGTAAAAGCACCTTCTATATTCGAGAAAAATAATAAAGAAAATAGATGACAAAAGTTCTATAACAAACTGCGTAAACTTCCGAAAATATTTATTTTTCTATTTTTGACTTGAAAATGAGCGCGGCAGCATTTCCATGACTACGTGGTTACTACTAGTCCTAAACTTTATTAAGGAATATTTGTAGTGAAGAGATCTGCAGATGCTTATGTTGTGCTTATTTATCAACGGAGTGACAAGTCACCCAAATAGTCCTACAACTGCCTCGCAATTTTATTCAAGCTAAACTGCGACAACATAATTCAGCTGTTCGGCCAACACTAGATGGACAGGCCTCCATCACAGTCTGCGTAGGTGGCCAGGGTTGCAAGATTGTTAATGCAGGCATGGTGCCCAATTTGAGACTGCAAGGTTGAAGCTTTTGCCGCCTCATTAGGCAGCTCGTTCCAGGTTCCAATTCTTCTGGGGGGAAAAAGGACCAACCGTAGGCATTTACATTGGAAAGAAGTTGGTGATACATGTAGGTATAATCACTAAGTTCAGCACGCCTTAGGAGGTGCAGTTGATGGAAAAGAAGTACGGACTATATCGTTAAGAACTTTGTAGAAAACGAACGGCTTGCTGAGACAAACGACGATGGTACAAGGAGACCAAGCCTAACTGATGAAAATTTCTAGCTACTGAAGTGAGATTTTCATTTTATAAGAAAGCAAAGTACCCCAGAAGAAAACAACTCGTATCATCACTCTCTCTGGATTTGATGATCCTCCGTTCAAATTATTTTCTGAATTAGAAAACTTTGAAATCATGATTTAACGACCTTTTATGTTTTCGCAATGCGTTGCTGATATAAAACTGCCATCAATAAGGAATCCCAAACAACTTTATTTATTACCTTATGTTTACAACAGTAATTTACCTTACATCAAGAGCTAAAGTGTAGGAGTAGCTTATGTTTCACCGACTGAAAGCAATCGTAAGGACTGACTTACCACCAGCTGTGATCTGAAACAAACTGAACACCTCTCTAGGACTTGGTGGATTCCCTCTTCTTTTGCACTTCCTTTAAAGAAATGACGTAGGACGGTTACAGATTCGTACCCAGTCGCCTTTAGGTGGCGGAAGAGAGAAGACGCAGAGGGTTTTGGGAAGGAAATGAGGGGCACGCAAAGAGTTTTGGGCAGGACAAACTCGAGAAATTTGGCTTCCTTCACTTCGTCTTCCCTACAATCCTTTGCGTGCCCATAAAAGCGACTGGGTACATGTCTGGGACGGTTACATTTTCTCTTGGAATGTCCAATTTCGGAGCTGAGGCTGGTTGTTTTTAATCATTTTAAGGATTTCGGCCTCAAATGTTTTTTTAAAAAATGTCCTTATTTTTAAGGTCTACTAGTATTAACAACAGAGACATTCGTGATTTCAGGAACAGTGCCCTTACGCGATCAGGTGAAATAATATATAGTTTTTTTTGAAAGATGTGCATGTTTTAATAGTTGCCTCTGTATGTCAGCATTCGCCGGGAGTAGCCATCAGGCGATGTAGCAAGACCATAAGGCATTTTTGAACGGTTTCCATGCATGCGCCCGCCTAATCTACTGCCCCCCCAAGTTTTGCCACATTACCCCTTCTCTCATTGAACTACATTGGTTACCTGTCAGACAAAGAATTACCTTTAAGCTATTATTGATAACATTAAAAACTCTTCATCAACTAGCTTCTCCATACCTCTCAAACCTAGTCACAGTTGCACAACCTGGCCGCTATAATCTCCGCAGCACGAACACTGGAATGTGCCTGACCTATCCTCGCTTCAAATCTAAGAAAACGCTCGCTGATCGCTCATTTATGCTCGCTGCGCCAACACTTTGGAACAATCTGCCTGCTGACTTCCACTCAACTTAAAACTTATCTCTTTAATATTGCGTTCAGTTAACAACATATTTCATTTGAGTCTTACATGTAGAGGGCTACGGGAGGGTTGGTAGTTAGAAATTTGTTATAACGCGCTTAGAATATTTTATGAATTATGCGCGCTAAAGAAACTGTTTTATTATTATTTATTATTTAGCAACCCGTTATTATTAATGCACAGAACAATGTTAGGGGTTTAAGTTGGCGGGCTAACATGATTTGTAAACACGATACTGAGATTGGATGAAAAAAAGGATCAACAGTTACTGGGAGATGATAAACAATAAGACTTCAAAGGTTTCACAGAATATATTGCAATCAGGGATTGTGGCCAACAGCAAAACTCTTTGTTTTATAATTGCAAAAGTGGCCCATACTTAAAGAAATGTTCCCCGCGTGTCTCCAGCGTCTTAGCATGTTCTTAAATATTAGGATTTTTCAGTCTCGAGCCCATCCCTCTCACAAAAAATTTCTTATGAAAAAGGGTGTACACAGTGAACAAAAGACACTATGATCCCTCGATTCCTCAAACGTAAGTCGCTCTCCCTATAACACAATTTTATGCTAAAATACTTCCTATAAATCGAAACCTTAAAACTTGATTCTACTTACGTTTCCCCTTATAGCTTGAGTTTTTAAGAGTCAACTTTCATCATCATCATCATCTTTATTTTATTTATAAAACCACAGGTGACATTTTTACAAGCTTTGTGAATGTATTAATTAAGAATTAAAAGTAAAAAAAAAGCCTAAAGAAGCAGATATGGTAAGACAGCTCAAAAAGAACCCAAGGACTTATACTTTTGAACTGCCTTAACTAGCATGGCTATCTGTATAGGTATGTAAGCTTGAGAAAAGAGGAAAAAGAAAGAAAATATGGGGTTACTGTAAGAGAAACATATATTTGTTATTTTTATAGTGCCAGGAGCATTTCTAAGAAAGGAAGCCATATCTAAAGAAGTGGTTTGTTTGGACAGGTTCAATTAAACTAAATAATTGTTGATAATTTTAATAAGGGGTCCTTCACTGTTTAACATTTTCAAATTACAGAGGGGGAGGGGGAAGGGGAAGGGGGGAAGTTAAGTCTCACGCACAAGTCCAAGTGTCTCATTTTCAATTCACAGCTTAATACATCAGGTCCCTTTTGAGTCAAAGACTGGCGCAAAATAAAGCCTGGTCTACTCTCAATTGTCAGCATGAAGTTGGAGTAAGTGACCAGTCAGAATTTAAGTTGGAGGGAGGAAGGGGGGGGGGGTGAGGGAATGAAATTTTTCAGAACAAAAAGTTGGGACCCCCCTGAAGAGTGAAACAATTTTTGAGTGCCCCCTATCCCTGGTAGGCAAATTTAATGTATAAGTTAATATTATATATTAACTTTCCCTACCCTCTAAGAGACACAAGATTACCTTTTGTATTTCCAATGGAAACTCTTCAACTTGCTTCTGTACACAGGGGACACAGAATCTTCTGGTGTAGAACAGACTACAGTTCTGATGAATATATGAGTAATTTAATGATTTAAATCAAAGAAGAGTAATTAACACAAATGCACACTGGATTTAAATCTTTACACAGTAGACAAGGTGTAGAGCACCAAGTTGGTTATCATAAACTCATATCCAACAAGCACGAGTGGAATAAATTATTTCATTGAGTACCATATACCAGGCCCGGCTTTGTGTTTCTTGGTCAGTTTCCATATTTGGGCAAAACACGGTATAGGATGTATACTGTAAGTAGAGAGCCAGTCAGATTACGAGAAATCTGGTAGGAGTGTTTTCCAAGATATAAAAGTTTTGTTTTCAAACGTTTTTCGGTTCTACGTCTCAGTTTTACAAGAGATACAGAGATCGTAACGCTAACATGAAGCAATTGTCAGTTTCAGGTTTGTTTATAAATTTCAAAATACGACACAAAAATACGAAGATTGTAATTTTATGCTTCACTGGTTTGTCATACTGTATGCTAACGTTAGCGGCTCGATGAATATCCTGGCATATTCATCTCCACTTCGGTGAATAATTGCTGGCTAGTCACCTCCACTTCGGGGGCTAGTAAGACTAAGTTGTCTGCACTGATGAGGGTTGAATCATGGAAACTATTTTAGTACAATTGTCAAGACTAATTTCCTCACCTGGTCGACACAAACATTCACCCCACAGCAACTGCAGCGCCCTCCGATGGTAAGGTGAGTTTTAGTGGGAGAAAACGGATCCTGTATCACGTAAGCGTCTTCCAATAAACTGCCAAACAATTGAGATGAAATGTTTCATTCTAAAATCTTGATGTTGACAGTTGATCAAACCACGCGCACGGCCACTTAAAACAAACCACCGACTATTTACTAAATCGTTTACTTACACAACTGATTTTGCAAATGGTGGCTTATCTCCAAAATAATCAAAGTGACACGAAAATTCACAGAGAGAGCAATCAAACACTGGTTTAACTTCGTGCTTCTCTTGTTGTGTTCTCTCCGCCATGTTGTTGAATCTTGAGCCCGCGGGTTTGATTTTGCCGCGTACTCGAAAGCGACAAAACGAAGGGTGGTGGGAAGGAGGGTGAGGGGAGTTATAGTTTCAGAAATTTCTTAACTTTTTACCACCCTGACAAGTTATGACTGTTATTTCAGACAAAAAACCCCATAATGTAAAGAAAAAAGTTTCTGAAACAAAAAAAAAATAGATATATTAGATAAGACTATTTTGAAGACAAAAAAATGCGCAATTTATCCTATTTACCCTTCCCCAATGTTCTAGAGTTTTGTCCAGCCTTATGACGCCAGGCTACCAAGTGAAATGGCGGACGAGATGCAGTGTTTTCGATCACGCTTTCGACCTTGTATTGACCTCCATGATGGCAAAGTGAAACAGGTAAACTTGTGATATTTCTGCAATAGATAAACGTATGTTATTGATTAACAATAGAGGATAGGTCAGCCATTTCAAATTCCTCAACAAAATTCTTTTACATGTAAGTTTAAACACGGGTAACCCAAGGCCATGCCAAGCTAAAACTAAATTAAAGTAGTGTATGGTTACTGGATGGGCTCAGTACCAGCTGCAAATGAAAGATTTTGTATGGGAAATTATTGCGATCGCGATTTTGGCCATAAATTGCCATAAATTTGCACCAATCTTACCTAGTTTGTAGAGTGTGTCATTTTATTTTCTTCAGTGGCGCTTGAAGCAGTTCTAGGGGAAACTCAAACGCTAACACTTCGAAAAAGAGAAATCGCCCCGAAATCGCCCCGAGGTTTAACTACTTCTGAAGTTCCAGGACTCACACACAAATTGTACATGTTTATATAGTGAATACCGGTTTTTTAAACTTTGGTGTTGTTTTTTTTTGTTGTTGTTATCAAAACGTCAAACCGTTTAATCTCAACTTATGCAGATTGTCGGAGGATCACTCACCAATGATGAGAAACAACTCAAAACCAATTTTGTAGCGAGGTAAATAAAACAAGGATGTACAGATGTTGTAGATACTCTATTTTAAACTTGTATAGGCAAAGTTTGACAATGCTTGAGACAAGAAAAAGTATGGGAATATAAACACCAATGATGGCATGTAACTATATTTTCTTCACATTAGTCCACAAAAACTAGGTTGTTTGGGCATGAGAACAAAACAGTTATTGATTTTTACTCAAGTTCTCTTTATAACCTCTTCATGCAAGACACACTGTATAATGTATTGCTAAATTCTCCTGAACTATCTCTCTGTAGTTTCCTTTTTAACAGGCTGAGAGAATTATTATTAAGTTTTTTGTCATCTTAGATAAATTGCTGTTTGTGATTTTTTGTATATTCTCTCTACTAAACAACTAGTTTTCTGTGGGCTATATAAGGAGAATTATTTTACAAATTGATATGGGCTGAGGCTGAAAGGGTTAACAAACTGTGACAATTGTTGTTTCATTTTTTGTTATCATAATTGTTTCTATTATTGTTATTGTTGTTATTATTATTATTATTGTTCATTATTATCAATATTGTTATAATTATAATTCTTATTGTTACTATTATTGTTATTGTAATTATATATGTTTAGCCACAGTCCATCTCACTTTGCCTCACTGTATCATCAAGACAACTTAACCGGGGGTCATGTGATCAAGCTTGGTCCAAATAATGAGGCAGCTGCTGAGGAAGCCTTAGCAACCTGGCCTGGTGGCCTTCAGATTGGGGGAGGCATTACAATTGATAATGCCAAGGAGTGGCTCAGCAAAGGAGCATCAAAGGCAAGGGAAAAATGCATTTACACTGCCCAGCTGTAAGTCTAAGGCCAAGTAAAGGAAATTTTGAAAAATAATTGGGAAGTTCGTCATTTTTTTAAAATTTACTTGAACTGATTTTTTTTGAGAATACCAAGGTTTTATGACCTTTTATTTTGATCTTTAAAATTGCATGGTTACACTTCTCACAATGCTCTTCCACTGGCAGTACCCTGTCAAGGGTAGGAGACATAGCAATAGGAATCTTGGACCCTTACTCAGGGACCACAGAACATCTTTGAGATTTGAGGGGTGGGGGGGGGGGGGGGGGGCAA
>JAOBRG010104327.1:0-19891 GCA_027574985.1 Umimayanthus nakama | reverse complement strand
ATACAGCATACACCCACTTTTACTCCGCCTTTGAGAACGTCGCATATGGTGCCAACCAGGAGCACTGTGGCGATGAGTTCCAAGGTGCCGTGTGAGATCGGAAGAGTAAAGATGATCCCAGAGCACTCTTGTGAAACCTCACTCCCTTTGATTTCATAGTGTCATTCCTAGTGTTGTACGAGTTCTTATCCCATCTGTCGGGAATAACAGTAAAGCTTTAGGGCCAATCAGTCGTCATTAGCAAGGCGTATCAAGAGGTACGTGTAGACTGTTTTGCTGATATGCGCAGAGTTATTCAGATGAAAGAAGAAAGTACCAGTATGCCTTGTTTTAGTTTGTTTTTAAATCATAATATCAAGTAAACGCTTTTTTAAATATAATTTGATTAAATGTTATATTTACAAGCCGTGCTCTTTAAATGGTAGATTTAATTATCGATCCGTTACTGGATCTCTTCGATTAAAAACACAGTATCCACTTACGTTCGGATTGCTTCCTTTATATTTCTCGTTTACTTATTTACTGAACAAAACTGAACGTCAACAATTTTAAATATCCAAAATGAAAGATCAAGGAAAGCTCACTTGGTTTTTTTGAGGAACTCTTTTAAATGCGAAGCAAACGGGATCGAAATGAGCCAAACACAGTACATAGATAAAATTCTCAGCAAATTCGAGATGACAGATTGTAAACCAAAATCCACGCCATGCGTACTTGAGCCTTGTTGTCTCTATTCGGTCAACAATGTCAGATCAGTGCGCTGCTATGCCTTGCTTCAACGAGCAGCTTAAGCAGTTGAGAGGAAGGCTCCTTCCACGTTGTATTGAAAATTGGTCATCCTTAAGTAAAAGCAGCCAATATGAGCTGCTTTTGCTAGCGAATTTTGCATCAGAATCAGACAAAATTCTTAAGATGTTTGAAGTTGTTGCCTGTGTGGGTGATCGAAGGGCAAAACACTATTTGTCACAAGTGAATATGGGGCTGAAAGACTAATTAGAACTGCATGTAAAGCACTTCACCCCAGAGGATCTGACGAAGCAGGAGTTGGTTTTTTTTCCAGTCTTATCTGCATGAGGAAGAAAAAAAAATTGCAGTTAATGTCCTATGTTGGTAACCGACCTAATGTTCAGTTTTTCAATGGAAGGCCAATTATTACTTCTGCGACATCGATTTCTTCCAAGATCAAGAGCTTTGTTAGTGCTTTTAAAAACCAAACACATTTTATTTTAAAATGTTACAATCTTCTCATTGTACCCCAACCTAATTTTAATAAGTTTGAACGGCATTATGTGGTTTGTAAAATGTTAAGCGATTTCTTTGCCGTATTCACAACTTTCTTTCTAAAAAATTAATCACAGAAAAATGACTCAGTAAACAGAACTAAGTTATAAATTTTGATGACATGCGCAGTACAGCTGCGCACTCCACGCTACAGATGACTACACAGAACATACTGTATTGGAGTTGCCACTATAGTGTGAATCGTGCGTCGTTGAAAAAAAATTATCAGTGCTTACATAATATCATGCATGCAACAATTTCAAAAATTAAAGAAGCGGCAGAAAAGGGCAGCGAGGGAAAAGAACAGGCAAAGACGTTGCTGACCTGCCAACCTGCTCCGCGGAGAGAGCGCCTCCAGATAGACCCGTCTTCTCGAGCGGCGATGATTCTAGGCTTTGTAAAAAGAAAGCAAAACCACGAACCAGAAAACATCCCGGTGCCCTCAAGAAAGATTTCTCGAATGCAACCAGCAGTAGTTGTGCCAGCCATCTGTCTTCGCATTTTGAACGTCAATCTCAAAAATCACAAAGTGGCGGAAGAGGAGCGACAACAATTCTGGGATCCCGCGTATACGAAAGAAAGTTTTAGTGCCATTAGTGGCTAGTTGTGGCAAGAGTTCGCTGGGTAAAATTGGTAGTGGGAGCTACGGAAAATGTGAAAAAATGCTCTATCGCGGCAACATGCCATTGTTGTTAAGACATTTCGGAGGCATGTCAGAAAGGAAAAGGTAATGCATGAAGCAAAAGCAATGTTGGCTTTGCAAAGCCCAGAACATTACCAGAACTTGCCATTGATACTAGGGGCACACTATAACTGGCGACCGTACGTTCTTGTCACCCAGTTCTTTGGTGACCAGAATACGCGGTCATTCTCGCTGGGAGATGCTGTGTAGAAAGAGCTTTTCTCCACGGAGAAAGAATGAGCAGTCGCTTTTGAAAGCCTTGGCCGTACCGTGTCGTACGTACACAGCAAGAAGTGGCTGCACAACGACATTAAACAAAATAACGTCGTTTGTCATATGGTACACAGGAAATGGGAATTAGTTCTTATTGATTTCGGCAAGAGCTGCAAAATCATAGATGCCAAGCCCTCAACGAAGGCCAGGGAGCCCGAGAAATACTCTTGGGTGGCGCCAGAAGTGATATCCGCTGAAGAAAAGCCAACAACGGCAAGTGATATTTACTCGCTGGCATATTCCCTTCAATATGTGCTGGAACGTACGGGGGTAGAGTCCGCACAAATATCTCTCCTTGCGCGTTCCTGCTCGTCGAAACGGCCAGGAATGAGGCCATCTACACAAGCCTTTGTGCGTACTCTCGTGGCGATCAAGAAGTAAGAGAAAACATTAAATAAATCAAACCAAATCGCGGAACAACTATTTTACACGGGTCTGGACTGATTGACATATTTGTACTTGAAACGATTGCTTAATTCACGGACGTTGTCATGCCCTGTATTTAGTATCTTTTAGTTCTTGTAGGGCCCAGTTTATTTTATTAAGTTATTTGGTTTCGAGCTCAATGCGACTGAAATAGGCCTTTTAAAGCTTAAAAATTGGCTATGCGTGATTGGAAATTTTGATGTATCCGTTAATATTACTATTCACTGTTTTGTTAGCACCGTGTTTCAATTGTTGTAAAGAAAGAAATGGAGTTAGTACTGTATATATAAACTAATATTCAATCAGTCTTCTTTGATAGAATGAAGCACCACAGATGGTGCAAATTTATTATTCATCCGCTATTGTTTTCTTTTACACCATTTTCAAAATAGACCATCGTGTGTATAGGTATAACTACACTTGATAGTGTAAACACACATGACGAAGAAATATATTGATACAAATTAGTGAAACCCGGAGTGTTGTGAGTGGGATGAGTGTTGACGATTCAAGCAAAGACGATGTTTTTTGCGTGACGTCATCAGAGCAAGATGACTCACAACTCATCACTCTCGAGTCAGAAAACTATCTGCGTTTCCAGCCAGACACGGTGGCACAGTGTAATACGGTCCCACTCTACCTTTACGAGAAGGCCACAGGGGGTTTTCAAGTTGGAGCACGTGGAACAGGCCTAAACAAAGCTTTCACTTTACGGAGGAACAAAATTGAACGTTGCGGGACAGGCCCGTATCCGGGTCCGGCGTGACGATTTTCGCTGCAAACTAGACTGTAAAATCATTGACAACAAGGGGATTCGCCCACTTCTGGGCAGAAAAGCTTGTATTGGATTAACATTATTAAGTACATGGACAACGACGAGATAAAGAAACTGCTGACCGGAAGTGCCAATGTTTATGTTGTAACTGACGCTAAGTTAGTGACCAAGGAGACTTTACTGAGAAAATTTCCTGACATTTACAGTGAGGAAGTCGGCTTGATGGAGGGAGAGCACAATATCAGGATTGATAAAACTGTGGAACCTGTCCAGCAAGCACCCTGGCAAGTGCCAGTAGCACTGAGAGCCAAAGTAAAGGAGACTCTGCAGTCAATTGTGAAGCAGGAGATCATAACTCCTGTAACAACCCCTACCCCATCGATTAGTTCTGTGGTACTGGTAGCTGTCCCAAAAGCAAATGGCAGCAAACTGCGCAATTGTTTGGACTCGAGGGACCTCAACCGTGCAGTCCAGCATGAGAGCTACATGTTACCGACCATTGAAGATATCGCGACCTGACTTCATGGAGCCAAGGTGTTAGTAAAACTAGATGTGCGAAACGGGTTCTGGCAACGCGAGACTGAACAAAAGAGTCCTCCTACCTGACAACCTTCAACACACCCTTTGGCCATTTCCGGTGGCAACGTCACCCATTTGGCATAAGCTCTGGGCCTGGAGTGTTTCAGAGCAAGATGCATGAGCTGATTGAAGGGCTCACCGGAATTGAAGTTGTTGCTGATGATTTCATTGTTGTTGGCTATGGCGACACCATGGAGGAGGCCAATCGTAACCACGACACCACATTGATTGCATTCCTGGAACACTGCAGAGAGCGGAATGTTAAAATGAACATTGACAAAACTGACTTTGCCGTTTAACGTGTCCAACAATTTGTGGAACTGAGAGTTTTAGTGACATTTGCAGTTCATTTACACCCAGTACTACGCTACTACAACTTTGAGGAGGTCACCATCCAGTGTGACGCGAGTACAACTGGTGTGGCAGCAGCGTTACTCGAGGGGGAGGCAACCAGTAGCCTATTGTTCGAGGGCCATGACCCCTGCTGACACCTGCTACGTGCAGATCGAAAAGGAACTTCTGGCTATAGTAATTCCGGTGGAGTAGTTTGAGCCATATGTGTATGGTCGTAACAGGGTGATGGTGGAAAGTGACCACAAGCCACTTCAGTTTATATTTGTGAAGCCGCTACACGCAGTCCTGAAATGCCTCCAGCGTATGCTTCTGAGATTGCAGAAGTATAGTCTGCAGGTTCACTACAAGAAAGGGAAGGAAGTATATCTGGCTGACACACTCAGCAGAGCATATCTGCCAGAGGTCAGAGCCTGTGACCTCATCCCTGAGCTGGAGGAGATTGACCACAAGCAGCACCTGGCAGTTAGTGAGGAGCGCTGGCAGCAGATCAGCCATGCATCAGCTGATGATCCTGTGCTACAGCAACTTGGAGTGACCATACATCGTGGTTAGCTGGAGTCCAAATCTGATCTGCCAGAACTACTCTACCCTTACAATGACCACAGATGTACCCTGACTGTTCAAAAGGAACTAGTGTTTAAGGGCCAACAGCTTGTGGTACCAGTCTGTCTGCGTAAAGAGCTAATGGCAGTGGCACATTGTACTCACATCGGTATCGAGGGCTGTCTGCGTCGAGCGTGAAGGAGCCACAAATGCAACATGAGGTGGTAGCTCGACCTTGGTCGAACGTTGGAGCTGATCTCTGTGAATTGAACAACAGAACACTATTAGTCATCTGTGACTATTACAGTAACTACATTGAGGTTGCCCGATTGACCTCAGTGATGTCACGCAGCATCATCAAGGAGATGAAGGCAGTGTTTGCTCAATATGGAATACCTGATGTTGTTGTGACAGACAACGGCCCTCAGTTTGCTTCAGCTGAGTTTTTCGTATTTGCCAAGACATGGATGTTCTCTCACACAACATCCTCACCCTACCACCCAAGGTCTAACGGAAAGGCTGAAAATGCAGTGAAAATACCGTGAAGGGTCTGTTCACAAAATACCAGTTGTCAGTCCAGTCAGAGTTCCTTGCCTTACTCGACTGGCGTAACACACCAACAGAGGGAGTTGGCACCAGCCCAGCACAGCGATTGGTGGGATGCCAGTGCAAGACGATCCTACCCATAGCTGGCACCCTCCTGAAACCAAACTACCCCATCGAGGAGGACACTTGAGCCATTATGGGCAAGTGACATAGGCAGCAGTACTACTACAACCGCCATGTCAAGCCTCTTCAGCCCATAATCTCAAGTGAGACTGTGAGGATTAAAACCCCTGGGGAGAAATCCTGGACAGCTGGCACCTGCATTGGACAAGCTGGTCCTTGCAGTTACAATGTGAGAGTTGGTGAGATAGTCTATCGGCGCTACCGGAGTGACCTCATCACCTCTAGAGAACCAGCAATTGTAAACATAACAGATAATTCTGGGAGTCAACCAGTTCAACCAGCACCCCCTCAACCTGAGATGCCAGTGATACCACCAGGTCCTATAGCACCACCATCCCCACCACAGCCGGCACAATCAAGCCTACGCAGGTCCCAACGACAGCATCAACCCCCTGCTAGACTCAGAGACTATGTTAAGAAATGAAATATGGATTTAATGGACTGGAATTATGGACTTATAATTTATGGACTCTAAATACTTGTTTATTATTTTTGTATGTATTTGAGATATTTGAATATTTGCATGCTTAGCTTGACCATATATTTTTTAGATTTAACTACCATAGTATTCCTGGATTTCTGATTTTTTTCCCTTTTTTATAAGGGGAAAGATGTGACGATATACTTGCTTTAGATATTATGTTGTGGCCACACATTTACCACAAGGAACTGAAGGAACTTCCTTTACTCAGTAACCACAATAATTAGCATGGTTTATAAACAATTTATATTTTGACCTAATGCGTGTGAGTATTTTAGCTTACAAGAAATAGATTTCACATATAATATTGTAACTTAGTTGAGTATAATCAGATTCAAAAACCTCGCTTGCACAAGCATAAAATTGTCCAACAACTCTTACAGAGATCATCATAAATCTTGGCAAAGAAAAGGACTTAAGTACTTCTGATGAAGATATTGGCACAGTTCACCCGCTTCCCACTCATATCAGTTGGAAGACTTCAGGGAGTTTGGGAGACGATGGAAATCTGATGGATTAACCAAGCAGGGAAGTTGTTGGATGAAGTGTTGTCCTGTTTTAGTTGAAGATGATGGTCGGTGTGTAGTGCGCAATGGAAAGATTACCATGTTAAAAGGGAAAGCAAAAAAAGACATATGCAGTGAAATAGTGGTTGCCAGAAAAAAAGATGGCGCTGATGCATGAGCTAGGGAGCCGAGTTACATGTAGTAATGACTTAAGTGCGTTAATTTGCCACTGCATAATAAGCTGCTGGGATAACATAAAATTTTTGGGAATTTCAACAATGTTGCTTTGTACAAATGTTAACACAGCAGTTACACATTTCAAAATGAGGTATATTTTTAACGTTTGAAATATGATTCATAATAATTATTTTTCATCTATATTTTTACCTAATAAAATTTTTGAATTTTTTCATATACATTTTATCTTTATTTTGTCCATACATTTTTGATTTTTTGTAAAAAGCATTGAGAAGAAGGTATAATGTGTTTTTAAGAACAGTACGTATTTTACATTTACTATGTACATTGTTTACTTGTTCTGTTTGTAAAACATAACAGGATAAGGTGATTGAAAAACTCAGGTACTTTTTAGATGGTCAAAAATTTACTTTTTCTCAAGGCTTTCTTGACAAAAAACCAACTTGTACTATATTTCTTAAGTCTTTTGCTAATAATAAATATTTACCAGTTTCTGAGTTAAAAATTAATGATACTTTGAGAATAAAGTTGCCAGACTTTTGTACCTATTAATGTTTCTTAGTTTGGAAGAGAAGTAATTAATAGTCACTAACAATTATTTTCATATTCTGTACAGCAGAATATGAAAGTAGGTATAACTCCACAACCACAATGGCCAAATAGAGAACATTGCAGAGTCACTAATAAGTAATTAAGCTATAAAAATAATGGTTTTGAACCATGGCCTGTTCAGATCAGAAGAGGATGCTGCCAAGGTTTGCTGTGTGTTTTGCTGATGAGCAACCTACTCCAACAGTGTATCTGATAACCACACCAGTTGTATTTCCTGTGACAAATGCAGTTTAAGGTATCATATTGAATACCTTCCTGTTACCTTTGTGGAAGATTATCTGCAATGATTTTGCTGCCTACGTGCGGGTGACATTGATGAAATAATAACATTTTTCTGAAGCTACACATTTTGCTTGGATATAATTTCCGCGCTGCATGGTAATTTTGTCATAAATTATGTGGTCACATGTACATGCGATTATTCAAAGCTGCTTGTGCTTGTGGTCTCAAGGTCATTTTAAAAGAAAAGATGCTATGCAAAGTGTGGCATGGAGAAGTGATGAAACAAGTGGCCACAGTTTCCTTTTAGACTTATTTAAGCAAGGGTAAGCTTTATACTTTAATATTCTTGTGCATATTGTTGCAGTTAATTTTTGGTTTCAATTCAGTTTTAATTTTAACTAGTTAATTTTATTTCTAACTAGTTAAAACTTTTTCTAACTAGCATTGCATGCAGGTGAAAAACAATAAGTACAATTCTGTCCATGTTGAGATCCCAATGAAGTTCAAATGGTAGTGTGTGACAACCAGTACTGTACGAACCAGTGTTTTTGTAACCTTTAAATGTTGGGTTTTGCAGGTTTTACTGCTTAAATGCAACTGAGTTTGTGCGATTTAGTGAAGAACTGTATGGAATGAGTGATACAGAAGCATTGGTGCGTGGAAATAAAATTGAGCATAACACCATACGGAAGTTTCCCGCTACTTCCAGTAAAAATGGTGCATGGCCCTACACATGTATCATAACTATTCCTTCTAGTGATTGGTTTTGTCCTTATTGCAAAGGTATAAAGACATGTTTTGTAGATGCAACGAAAACAACTGCCTTTCTAAAATCATTATTTATTGTAAGTTTGTAGTGAGGCCAACTGTTTTTTTTCTGGGGGCGCTACTTGTGTTGACGCAAGTTTTGCTTCAACAAACAACTGTAACAAACATTATCCAATGTTTGACATGATTTATTGCCAATACAAACAATAGCGAAGTCTAACCTGACAGTAGAACCATTTAATAAGAAACTGCAGGCACTAGACTAAATTTTGTCTATTTTGTAGAGCTACATAGTAGATCTGTTAAATACTATTATTGTTATTGTTGCTGTTAATGTTACAATTATTTTTTTTATTAAACAAGTACTGATGTATTTCCTGTTTCAAGGTAAACCAGCAAGGATTAGAGAAAAGGCGGGGCACTCAGGGAAAAGTCCTCATTGATTAGTGTCACTGTATTTAATAACATCTGTTAGTTTCTTCAAAATACAACATCATTCTTATGTTGACCATAACACTAAAAATATATATATTTTTTATTCAGCAGAGAGTCAGTGTTGTAGTTTTGTGAAAATGTGTGTAGGCTAGTTGACCAATAAATCTTCAGGGTGTTACATAGTGTGTTTTATTTGCCCATTCTACATGTAATTTTGGCTGGTATGTTCGATATATTAGACAATAGATCAAGCTGGAAAAGAAGCTTAATTTATACAGTTATCTCAGCAAAATACTGTTCTGTTTCCCAAATGAACCTATCTGAACTAAATGTATAAGGGAGTTATTACTGTTGCCAAAATTGAATATTATTTAGAAAAATAATTATTATGAAAGTCATGTGTAATTACAAAATATGCTAAAATCAAGTACTTAAAACCAGACAACTATGGCAACAATGAGCAAAGATAATGGTAAAAATTCTATACAATAACAATCCAAGTCAGTGTCGTGGGTTGGTAAAACTGAAATATTGGTTTCAATCGAAATAAAAAACTAGAACTATGTAGACAGTAATGCAGCTCAAAGTTGAAATTGATTTTCAGTTTTAATATAGTTTTGTACCCATGTTTAGATAGGAGAAGAGATATCGAGTGCCGTAGGGTACGAGGAAGGGAGTTCCCGGGTTTGGATTGCAGAGTTTTCAAAAGACTGTCAGTTGGTTGCAGTTCTTGGTTTCAAATTCATACAAAACCTTTCTTTTTCCTGGTGTTATAGTGATGCGTTTATTAAAAAGTTTGATTTTTTTCTTTAACAGGAGGAGGAAAGCTTTGAAGGTGTTATTGCAAAGCTCCCCAGTGATGTGGCCATTGTAATGACCGATGCAAACAGAAGCAACAATGGCACAGACTTGCAGTCATTTGTTGTCATTGACCGGGTTGTGGTCACAGAGTGTGATGGCCCAATAAATGCAATTTTTGCTGCCTTTTTTCCACATTTTGTTTTTAATTTAGAATATCCCAATTCTCTAAAATTTATCTATAAGTTTATGGAAGAATACGTTTTTTCAATTTCTCAAAAAACCAAACCTTTAGCTTATAGGAAGGGACTTAGAAAATTTTTCAACTGAATTACAAAGTACATGCAAATGTAACAGTTGTGTTTCAGCTTACTTATCTCTTCCTATAGCTTGTACACAAGATTTGACAGTAGTATGCAACAGACCAAGTTTCTAATAATAAAATTGACTTTTAATTTTTTACCAAAAAATGGTTTATAACCAAAATGCACTGCGTATAGTGCTTGGTCGTTCATGTGTCACTGTGACAATTTGAATGTAGCTTACATACAGTCACAACTGTCATTTCTGCTATGTAACAGCATATGGTCTTATCCTATCACACAGCTGTTGCATCATAACTAATTCTACTGTCTTTAAAACTGCAATTAGAGAGCAGTAAGGAAACTCAGAACAGTACATGTAGGTTTCAAGGTATCCAACAAATACAGTTTACCTTGAACAAAAATGAGCATTATACATTTAAATTTATGACATCTTAAACATACAGTTGACTCCTGATAACTTGAACCCTCTCTAACTCGAACCTTTCACTACAGTGTAACTCAGTGTAATTTTCATTTCCCTTAAGGTTGTTTTCTGTATAATTTTACCGTCGATAACTGGGAACTGCCAATAACTTGAACCTTAGTTCTTCTTTTTTCCCAAATATCAAATGTTGGAGACAGTTTAAAAAGTATATCTGCAGTTTTAAAACCTCTTCTGTGAAGAAAGTTGATGAGTGCCCCTATTGTGTGAAGCAAAAGGGAGATTTTCTTGGTAGTAATTATTTAGTGCTCCGGTGGGCAAGGTCTAAAGTAAAGTAAGTTTTCTCAGGCTCAAAATCCAGGTCCCCGCTAATGGGCGGCCTGGGGCGGGGCGGGTTGTTTACATTGATTGGTGCATTATGTAAAAAGAAGAATTCTTTTATACCAACTAACCAAGGCGCGTTGTCTTTGGGATTCCATGGCGCTCAATGACCCCGAAACCAGACAGCCCAAAATCCTCTCAAATAGTAAATCTGGAATACACTTAGCTGGTGAAGAACACAGGCCTGCTCATTGCCTGAAAGAACATTTAGTCGGTCGGTTTCCTTCATTTCTTCTTGGCAATTGCCAATGCCAAACTCGAGAGCTCAACACTGCATGTCATTGGGATGGTCATGCGGGTGGTCAAGGCTTCACTCAAGGCGACACTGGTTTAGTGGTGGAGACTGAAAGTTCATCGTTAGTCGGCCAGTTTCCGAACGTGAAGAGCGGCGTTTTCATTGTGGTAAGTTCCTGCCCAGCTAAACCAGATGCATGTTATATTTTTCAGCAAATATTTTCCAAATATTTTTCATCTACAGATTACATTTCGCTTGTACATCAAGTATTCCCTGTCCGCATGTATTGCATGTGCAACGTCATTTGTCACGTGATCGCTAGGTTAAGGTAGGATCGCAGGCTCTCATGGGTAAACCAAGCCTCGTGCTTCGGAATGTAGGCATACAAAGGCCTCTGGGATATCGATACTTCGCTGCCCAAGAAAACGCTAAAGACGCTGTGATTGAAACAGTGAGTGAATGTATGGATAAATCAATTGTTAATTCATCATGCAGCAGCTGGAAATAGGTTCCTTAACCAAATTGAAGTTACGCATCTAAGTCGTGGAAGCCTCAGCTATGGTTAGTATTCGACAACTCGTCGAACGGCTGCTGTGCTGCAAACAAGGCAAGAGAGAGGTGGGAATGTTTACCGTTTAGTAAATCAGTTATTTAGTACTGTTTGGACACTTTTTTGGTTACCAAACGTACACTAAGGCGCGGTATTGCTAAGGTTTTTAAAACAATTAATGAATTACTCCACTAACGCGCGTTGGAGCTTCTAGACAGCGGACAAGGTGTGGAGCATCGAGTTGGCTATCATATCCAACAAGCGTGAGTGGAGCAATTTGGTTTTGTTAAATACCAAACACTAAACAAAAATATCCCGATTGCTATTTTCTACCGAGGCGAGTTTTCGGCCGTTTTAAGGGAAAATTTTCTGTGATAACATTGTCAATGTCGGTTTCCATACTGTTATTCACTAATTGGGCAAATTGCAAGATCAAAGTATGTGGACAAAAAACTCAAACATCACAAACTTTAAAATAATGAACACCACAAGAAAGGGCTTAAAAAGACATTCAAAATGACACCAAGGTGATCAAAATTTGTTGAATTCTAAGGAAGTTACGGCATTTTTAAGTTTGGAAATTTTGAATAATTTTGTACCAAAGAATATAAGACTATGGGGAGAAGTTTCTGTTTCCTAAAATAGCAAAATTAATGACAAACTTTGCTGTAATTTTCTTATTATTCAAAATTCCTTAGTGAAACTTTCAGATTTGATAGTTCATGTTATGCTCTACAAAATTTTGATCAATTCACTTAATTGAATTTGTTGACCCTTTCAGCCCCAAACACTTTGACCCTGAATGAACATCTCTGCCCCATGCATACACGACACACACAGTTTTATACTATAGTACAAAAAACTTTAATTTGAGCCAAAACTAAAACATATTACACCTTGCAATAGCGTAAAGAAATGTTCTGTAAAGAATATGGAATTCATATCAGCCACTTTTGTCCATGAAATATTTACCATCACTGCTCAATTCTATAAACTAACTTCAAAACTTCGCCAACTTTCAAATTTGGCGCCATTGTGGCGACAGCCACTCACACAAGATTTTCGAAAAACATGAAAACCATCTCAAAATGTCTTTTTTTAAAAGGAAAACTATAAAAAATTACTCTAGAGTGAATTGAGAGACTATTCACAAACTATCTGTGGTAAAAATCATCACAGTTCAGATCAGAACAGTTTCAAATATGTTATCGGCAATACCAATCGGCGAAGCAGTCAAAGTTGTCCTTGCCGCAGGGTTCGCACAAATACACCCCACATGCACCGCATCCAAATCGCGATGCCTTTGGACGCTTGTTTGGATGGCCTTTGGGCAACTTTGCTTTCCTTTTCTGACAATTCTTGCTCTCCTTCAGTGCTTTCCTTGGCATTCGTTTGCGAGTGTGGCCATGTAAATCTATGTTCCTAACTTGAGCTGCAGTTGTTCTTGCAGTGGTGCATGCACTGAAATTGGCAACCAATTCTTTGGCGAGGGCAAGTCGAAATTCCAGATGAGTGAGTGGTCAAGCAACAGTTTTCTTGTAGAAGATGTAGGAATTAATGACAGACACGTCAAGAAGAAAGAAAAAGCGTACTTCCACCATTTCTTTGCTCTTCGACTGCCAACCAAGTAGTAGGATCGCTGCTGGTCACTAAGGTTGACACCACCCATATACTGGTTCTAAAGTTTCACGCTCGACTTTTTCTTTCTCACTGTGTCTTTTCTAGTAGGCTTGCACATCGTTTAGGCAATGACAACGTTCTTCTGCTTGCTCTTGTCACGCCATGCACAAACAACAAGGCAGCTATCTTGAACTGTTTATGAATCTCCCTGTTGTGGCAATTCGAGTTCTTTTAACGCCGGTGGAAATCAAGTTTGGTTCACTCTCAAAGTACCACAACAGTAAATTCCTTTTTCTGCCAATACTTAAGACATGATTAAGTTGCTAAACCAATTATCCATAAAAATGAAAAAGTTGCGTCCGTGTAGTCCAAGAGTCAAGTCACAAACAACATTTGACAACAAGTGTTTCTCTGTTTGCTTGCCAACTTTGCCCATTTTAACTTTGAAATCACACATGTAGCCGGTTGAAGAGTCGGAAATTTTAATCCCCCACTTTGTTGGTTTCATCAGCATATACTGCAGAAATCCAATTCTTCCTTTGTAGCGGACCATTGCTTCATCGATTGAAAGATATCTGCTTGGGTTGTAGTTAGTGGCAAATTCAAACAAAATTTTGACAACTGGACAGATTCGAAACAGTTTATCGTGATCTGGATCGCTTTGGTCAGGAGCTGTTCTTGGGTCAAAGCAGTAAAAATACCTCAATAAAGTTTTAAATCTTTGATGAGGAAATACATTCGTAATTCCTGCTTGATGTATTTGAGGATCTTGAGACCAGTTTAGTCTAAATGAGGGCAGTTTTATGATCCCCATCAAGATTATTATGCCAAGAAACGCACTCATCTCATCGGCCATTGTAAATTTCATCTCTCCTTTGATGTCGTACAAGTTGGCATCAAATCGAACACTGGTCAAAACCATTACATGTAGAAGATTCGTCTGGATGACAAGGAGTTCAATAAGCCTTGGAGTAAAGAGCTTACTGAAAAAGGCTAAAGGAGAATTCGTGTCCGTTGGCATATCAATGGGCCCAACATTTCGAGTGAATGAAGGAACATCCACTGGATGCGTTTCTTCACTCCAGTTGAACTCAACTCCTTCACGATTTTGGACAAGATCGGCGAGGTATTCGAGCTCCACTTCATCATCTTCTTCATCTGAGTCAGACTCCTGAGCTTCAAACCCTAGGAATTCCTCAACATCAGACTTTCCAAATAAATCAGTGAAATCCGCCATGACGAGAAGACAAGATGAAGAAATGAATATTAGAAACTTTGAGTAAAATTTTCGATGTGAATGTCATGTCGCACAGCTTTGTAATGTATGAAAGAAATGTTGCATAGTTATTAAATCATGTGGTTAACCATGTGTTATGACCATATTGGAAGGACAAGGTAGAAACAAAGAAAAGGTAAAAAAACAGAGGGATCTATGAAACAAGCAGGTATCAAGACAGAATTGAGTGAGCAGTTTTAAATCTGTTTACTATCTCCCAGAAAGCTTTTGTCCGAAATGGATGACTTTGTGCCAGTTACCTATTTGGCTGTTTTGCAAATATTTTTTGGCTCCGTTTTACAATATCTTAGCAGCTATTCTGTTTATTACCTTGCCTCCATACGCATGTTGATGTTCTGACTGGCAGGGTGAATGTCTCTCTTCTCACTCAATATGTCTTCTAGCATTTCTTCAAGTTTGTCAGTTTTTCCCCAAGTTTTTTCCCATCTCACCATTTACATGTAAGCTGCTCCATGGATTGGGTTAATTATAGCCAAAATGTCAAATAAACTAAGTTGCAAACTAAACCAAAACGATTTGAAATGAGCATAAACAGCCAAGAACGAAGTGTTCGCAATCGATCTTTATAAGTTACAAAGCCCTCTCGGTTATCATAAAAGATTGCATCATCTCGTAGCCTTGTCATGAAAAGGAGGCAAATTGCATCCAACTGTCTGTCCACAAAAATCTCAAACCAACCTGGTATCTGACACAGCACGGCTAGGGATCTGGACACAAGTATTTTCGCTGTGAGCCAAATAATTATTGATTTTCTGTGGCAAAAATGTTCTTTTCACAAATTTGGCCATAACTTTGTCAATACTCAATACTTCTTTTTGAAACTTTCAGTAAAGATTTCTTAAATAACTTGCTTTTAAAAGACTTTGGTTCTGTTGAATCAGCCTTAGTGGTAGTAGCCACCTGGGGACATTCTGCACTTGAAGAAGGTCCTGCATCACCAACTTTGGGTTTTGGAGTGCTACACACATTGGAAGCCTGTTCACTTTCAAAAGAGATCCCTTTAGAGTATCATCTTTGGGTTCTGAAGTGTTGGGCACTTGAGAAGAGGGTCAAGCCATGTCTGAGATAGATGAAGTCAAACTTGAACTCTTCATTACAGATGTCCATAAAGGTCTGAAGTTGCTTGCTGTTACAAGCAAGACTTTTAAATTTGTCAATAGTCTGGCTCACAATCCTTTTCATTGCTGACTTCAGAATTGACAGACCAACAGAGTCCTTACATTCAGGAATGGCAGGAAGGAACCTGTACAAATTTTTACTTGTCATTGCTCGACTGCAGTTGCAGTTTAGATACATGTTGAGAACATGGCCCTTCTTGAATTCTTCAAGAACTTGTGGGTTTTCCCCAAGTTTTTCACCCAGATACTTTGCAGCTAGAGCAGGTGCTGAGGAGGTGTTTCCAACCCTTTTCTTTGGACTCATTCCACAAGAAGTTAAAAATATCCTTAAAGTTAGTTAAGTGAGTGAGTATGTAGGCTTTATACTGTGAGTAGTGAGCCATTCACTCAAAGGTATGTAGACTTGAACTCACTTTTTATTACACCAAAATAAAGATCTTTAAAAGACCTTTTAGAATAACACCAAGCTCATGCATATCGGTTGAATATTAAGAAGGTTAACAAAATATTATTTTAAAATTTCGAAATTTCAAATATATTTCTGCCAGGGGAAGGAAACATACAACGTTTTTGTGACCAAAATTTGGAAGTTTTGGACTATTTTGACAAATTTCCTTAAAATGAAACATATCAAGATGAAACTTTCAAAGATGATGTTTCATGTTCTGCTTAATTGAAAGTTGGTCATTAACAATCAAGATACCAAGTTTATAGTTAACTTTTGCCATTTTCTTAAAACATGACTTAAATTACACTTTTAAGTTATTTACATAAATTTTGCATAATATACACCAGAAACTGCATACTGACCCAAACTATCCAATAACCAACAGTCCCATTCTTTCTGGACCTCATCTTACATTATAAGTAACAGATAGTTGTATTTGGAGCCTTTGCTTGCATTGGGCCAAACATGCCCATCATCTCCTCAGCATCAATGTTATGCAAGCGTGTTGTCTTTGTCTCATCCTGCAACTTCTCCCTCACATCCATCCTGAAATACCTCATACTGCCTTTCTAACACACCAACCACTGCTTCCAGACAACCCTCCATCATCTCCCCCCAAAAAAACTTTCATCCCTTGGCTTCTCTCTCAGCAGAAAAATCTGCTTCATTCATGTTGTCCTTACCCAGGTACACCTCGTGTCCTGAGACATACATGTATGCTGTTTCTGAATCACAGTGCTTGAATAACTTGATTCCTCATTGGATTGGCTTGCCAATTATCTGCTGTTTGATCGGCAGTTTGCCTTTGAAAGGGATCATTGCTTCATCAATGGCTACGTTTTTCCCGCAGTTGAAGTTGTCTTTGAAGGAAGTTTGTAATTGTTCGATGAGCGGCCGCACTTTCCCAATCCTGTCCACATGTGAATTGTCAAGGATATCTGTATCACTGAAAGAAATATTTCTGTTCAACTGTGTTAATCGTTGAAGTGAAAATACCTTATGAAACCCGGGCATCAAGAACAACCATTTTGATTCATCTTGTCGGAAATAGTTCCTGTAACATGGTAAATCATTGTTTTGATTTGTGGCAAGGATGCCAAAGTAAACCTTCAACTCTTGTGTTTGCTGAATTGGCTCAAACAGCATCTTGTGCTTGTTTGGGTTTGCTGCCTTCTTGATTTCAAACTACCAATTTGTCCATCGAACAGTTTTTTCATTTTTCTTTTTTTTTTTTTATTGGCAACAAATTTATGAATAGGTTACTAGTGGAGCCTTGTCTAATACTACATAAATGCACTACCATCAACACAGATGCTACAGACTATACAAATAATAATTCTATTTGACCAGTAAAGTTTTTTTAATGATATGTTTGCACTAGGCCTACATGGATACCGGTATGTGAAAGGATACAAGAAGCTTTTTAAGTACACAAAGCCCTGATCTGGTTTAGTGACAGTAATGTACTATATTTATTAATATTTAGTGTGCAAAAATTCATCATGGTAGTCACAGAAACAAAAAGTCATGGCAAAGTTCTAGCCTTCTTTTGGTCTAGAGGGTAGCATAGTAAGATTCACTATGTGATACAGACACTGCCAAATAGAAGACAGTAGGTCCATTCTTTGCAGAGGCCACACTGCATTAAGTATTGACCATTCTCGAACCCTTCAAATAAACCTTTCAACATGAAATCTGGTGGAGGCAGTGTCAAAGTTAAGAGCTACTTCAGTCTCTGAAAATTGATCAGTGGTTTTATGGACTGGGCGATTCAAGTAAATCCCTGTGATCGAGCACAGATCTTGCACAGCAAAACCCCTGTCTGACATTAATTCTAGCCCTGGCTTAACCCACTGAATAGCTCCAGACCTCTCAGTCAGTGAACTGTCTGTTATTAAGGCCAGGGAAGATGTCACTAAATAATAAACCATGGGGTGCAATCCCAATCAAGGCTTTACCAGTGACAGTGTTCTTGTAGTTAGTAAACACAAGTGAGTTGAGTTCATAGTTTGTAGCTTTCTGGAATTTGAATTCGGTGCAATTAATGACAAGGTCTGTCAATCCATGGTGGTGCGCACAAAAACTTAAGGCATTTTCTTTAGCAAGAAACCACCACCAGGCTTTACAGTAAGTGCAGCTGACTGAAAATTGTGTTAGCTTGTTGTCAACTTCGGTGTCTGCTCTAACAACAAGAGTCTGATACCAAGAACGTTCTGTGTTTATTGACTAAGCTCCTTCTTCTTTCTGCTAACCTTCACAGCCTTATCGTTAACTCAATCTGAGTTTATGCTAGCTGCAGCTCATGGTCATAATAGTTAAATTATCTCTTCAGTTTCGGAAGCGCACATCTGTACGCTGACGTACCTATGTATCTTATTAAGTACACTTCTATATACTGACGTTCGTACTTGGGGACATTAAGTCGAACCATTCTTCCTAGAAGAGAATGACTCCTGACTAAGCTAGAAAGCTCAGAGCTGTGAAGGGGTCAGTTCTGTGATATCTCAAGTGCACTTTCAGATATCCTTTATAGTCTGTTATAGAGACATTCAGATCACAATTTCCAAGCTTGAACAAATGTGCTTCACAAGGGTCAATATTTTGTAAGATTTGAGATTGACGTTTCAGATCGAACAACAGTTTTTTTGTGATATAAGTAGTTTTGAGTGTCAGTAGGAGACTCCCATTCTTCATATAGACACCTTTTCTTGGTAAGGGGCAGGACTTGATCTAATGGGGTACTTGACATATTCCAATAAGTATAACACTCATTTGTATCGATAACGCTCATTACATATGGATACCATTTCCTCTGGTCTGGGATGGGGTCTTTAGTTGTTAATTTTTTAGATGCCATTGCTTCTGATTGGGGAATGGGTACACTACTTATACTATATACTATTACACCCTGCACAGATAAACATAATTATTCTAACTTACTTATTTGGTTAAAACAATGGTCTAGGTGTAATCTGGCATTTTGTACAGAGTTTTGGTCATGGTTGGTATTGAGTGATAAATTGAAGATATAATTTGTTGTCTTTAGTGCTTTCCTATGCATCTGCGTCTTTGAGGGCATGCCTGTGTAGAACAGCGATGTGAATTGAAGCTTGAACTTGGTAAAAGTAGAGTATCTGAATCTGGTAGTAGTAGTTGTGAACTGCATCAGCATGGCCCATTGGCATATTGTGTGGATGGCTTGTAGCTGGTTGTTCTGACACTTGGCTGCGAGACTAGGAGCATTTTCAAGTAGTCAAAACCACGGGAAGTGACGTTAGTTCTGAAATACGCTGTAAGGTGTCAAAAATAATTAATTAAATATGTTTGGGGCCTATGGTTAGCAACACAGAACAACACAGTCTTTCCCCAAGACTTTTCCAGAAATGTTTTTTCCTTGTTCAAACTCTTTCACAGCATTACTTGTCTTTGTGGCGATAGTATCCACGGGGTACAGGTGACAATTCAAGGTTTCCCCCAAAAGTACAATTCAAAAGTTCTGTTGTTGCATGGTTTGCTGCACATCTGTCAGTGAGGGTGTTTGAAACATTGTCAATTATGTTCTGTCGTGCAGCTTGATAGTCCTTGCCATGAAACTGCGAGTACACACTGGCTAAATTATTAACTGACTCAAGGAAGTGGCTGTGATAGTCTTGAGCTGTTTCACCCAGTAACTCAGCAACATTCAGTGGTAATGTGAATACTATTCACACGCACGCCTTCGTGGGTGGTAGCATCAAAGCAAAGAATACAATTCGGGGCCCTAATGACAACCTCAGCACATTAAAGTTCCACAATGGCCCCAAACTCTCTGACCATATTCTCAACAGTTGTCC
>JAOBRG010104216.1:0-19895 GCA_027574985.1 Umimayanthus nakama | reverse complement strand
ATTTTGTGTTTGCAGGAGTAGCTTCTACGTTCATTTGACGAATTTCCTCTTCCGCAACATTGGCAAAACGAGCCGCCGTTTTGAAAATTTCGTCTGGAGGTGAATATCCTAGGATATACCTATTCGGATGAACCAATCTAAGCGCGCGAAAAGTGCTATCCACCTGTTTGGTTAATACTAATTCACAATTATTTTCTGAAATCGAGGTGAATAGTGGCAGAACATTAACCGACATGTGAAGCATGCCGGAGATGCGTATTCTAAAAGCCACTGTTCACTGAGATTGAAGAAAATGATTGTATTAGCATATACCAACTCGATGACAACGCCACAAATTCAAGGAAAGTAAGCCGGCACGAATTTTCTGGTTGCCCTTTTTTAATTTATCCCAACGTATCAACAGTAATGGGCATGCGGTCACTGCATGGTTGGCTATCTTATTTCCACGCTCAGTTCATGCACAAAGATGGCAGCTCTGCGATCGAGCTTTGAAGACTTTATAAAAATTGGCGATCCTCAACAATGTCTGTTAAAGCTGACCGGACAAAACTGTTGTTTAAGATATTAGTAGCTTCAAGGAGTTCCGTGAAGGCAGTTGCAGTTTACTTGGAATAGAAATTAAAGAACAGTTTGTGAAATTATCTCTAAAAACCATGCCATGTGCTTGCTGTTGAAGTGTTGGAAATTACAACCACTTTAAAGAGAGATAGCCACAATCAAATTTTCTTGAAAGGAGACAATTTGATCAAAGGAAGTTGAGTTTACTTCAATGGAACTTTGAAATGGAGCAGTGGAAGGGCAGTTGTTTTTCAAGAAAAGACACAGCAGCAAAGCTTTGTGATCAGGACAGAAGACACTCGACATGTGAGCCAATTGTTTGAATTGTGTGTATAAACGTTGTTAATCTCTGAAAACTTTCGTTCCTCATTTATTTGTATCATTACTCGTTAGGAATTCTAATATCTTGCATTTGCAAGACGTCGTTCTCTTCGGCAAAACGAAAGTTTACGCCAGCCATTGTTTCATTGGAGGTAGGCAACGCCCATTAGCATATACCAAACCAGTGACTAGTGTTTCGCGCGCTCTGGTTGGTTGACTATCAAGGAATATCCTACGATATTCCTGGCTCGTATGACTGTACACGGAAGTGACGACATGACGACCGGTTTCCGGAAGCTCAAGTTTCAAAAATAAATGAGAAAACGAAACTTGGTTTGGGTGTTTTCCAAAGTAAGGTTTCATTTTTAAACATTCTACGTCTCGATTCCACAACAGAAGCTAAAGGCCTTGCTAAACTAGGATACATGTAGCGCTACATCTGTCCTAGTTTAGCCAGGCCTTAACACGAAACAATTGTTTAACTTCCGAGTTTGTTTGCAAATTTCAGTTTACGAGATAAAATACAAAGGTTGCAACTTTTTATTTCACTGATTCACTGGTTCGGTGTATACCGAAGTAGAGGTGAATAGGCCAGGATATTCACCGAGCAGAGATAGCGAACCAATCAGATTGCTCGAAATACCAACGACACCTAGTTTGTATGTTCTAACGCCAGTTATTGTCACTGTTGTTGTTCATTAACAAAAGGGTATTCTTAGAGCTAAGCTTTGCTGTTGCATAGCGGGAAAACAGAAAAACAAATCTTGCTAGATGGCTAGGCCAAGCGTCGATTTGTTGAAAGTTCAAGTTCTACCAGAAGTAGATCGGCTGTCTTTCACTAACAGTGCAGTGAGTTGGTCTGCTATGTTAAAAATGAAATGAATTCCTACAATACAGTTAAATAGCTGCTAACGGCGTTTAGTGATTAAATGAATAAGGCTCAAGCCTTTCAGCTTCGTCAAACGCAGGCATCGTTTGTGGTATGTTTCCCAGGCGATGTTATCTGCTGAGTGAGCCAAATTAATTGTAGCTAAGTATGGCAACTAATAATAAATGACATGTGAAAAGGTAGTAAGCAACTAATAGTAAATGATAGGTGAAACAAGGCACACTCCTGAGCTTTCACTTTCACTATTCGAACTGACATATAATATTTGTACTAATGTACGAACGATGCAAACCTGTAAATCTTCCCGCCCTATTCTTTTTTCTTCTTCGAAATTTTCAAGTAGTCTAGAAAACTTAAATAATGACGTCGTTTCTTAAAATAAGAACCAGCCTTGTTTTTAAAAACTTAATTTACAGTATTCAAAAGGCCTTAAGAATCTAAAAAATGCCAGATACCAGCTTTTATTCCAAATGCCGCTTGTTGTACATTTTCTAAAAGTTCATCAGCTATCGCTACCGCTGTTAAAAACGAAAAATTGTCTTTCGCACAAAAACTGTGAGGCATTCTTTCGTTTATAAAATCGTTTCAAAATACTGCGGGAAACAGCCAAAAGCTGAGCCTTCAAAGTGGCCGCCTTATTCCAGGCGACTGCCGCAAATAGCTATAATGAGCTATTATAAATAGTTTTAAAAGTCCAAAATGTGTCCAGTCATCATTGTAAGACCTTGTAAGAGTAATCAGTGGCAACCGTAAATAATTCTAGATTCCAAGACTCAAAACAGATGTCTCTTAAAAAGATGCAGGACATGTCAAATCCAACGAGGATCACACAGACTTGCGTCTTGTAGTTTGAGAAAGCGTGACTGTATGGTCATAGCCAACAGGAACTGACTGCAGTAGGAGTGGGTAGAATGAGTTATTTTGAGAAATAGGCGGAGATGTTTTTGTTCTTGAATTGCGTAATTTTGCGTTAATGATGCCTCGTAACAGTCAATTAGCGATATGGTTGACCAGTTAATACGTTTTGCGATCTAGACTTATCTTGGTTCAAGGTGCATTGTTAACTGACAAAAGAATTTGTCGATCTTCAGATAAACAAATTGTTTTCTTTTCTTTTTTTGCCAAACTCAAATGCCGGAACCAAAATAGCACGTGTGTCCACAAACACAAGTTATAAATGTATACAAGTACGTGCGCACAAACATGCACATACACAACATACATACATACATTCAATATATATATATATACACACACACACACACACACACACAAGTACAGTTCTTGGAACGCAATATCAGAGCCGAACAGTAGGAGAAAGAAAGAGGTTGAACGCGCAAAACTGTCCAGCAATTCTTGCGCAATAAAATTAATCGTCTTGGTATAAAAACACCTGAGCAATATAACTGTTTGTTTGCATAACAACTTAACTCTTATATTGCGAGTCCCCCGCCAACGTCGCTAGTCACGTACTTCCAGTGATATTGGTTGTTCATGGCGCACGGGAAATATTTGCTCTCCTCAAATAATATACAAGAGAAGTACTACTTATTTGGGTCGTGATTTGGGGGTTTGGAGAAGAGATTTGAAATTAAAACGGAAAAAGTTACCAGAACGCAACAAGCACTACACCCTTTTTGATAACAACCAATGCATTTTGGCCAAGCCAAATTGTTCTCAGTTTTTAGGCCGAATTGCAGTCTCAGTTGTTCTTAATCTGTTCTTATAGTTAAAAGTACTCATTAGAA
The DNA here is from genome assembly GCA_027574985.1 of Umimayanthus nakama. Classification (NCBI taxonomy): domain Eukaryota; kingdom Metazoa; phylum Cnidaria; class Anthozoa; order Zoantharia; family Parazoanthidae; genus Umimayanthus; species Umimayanthus nakama. The sequence continues at coordinate 16,379 of JAOBRG010104216.1, read as the reverse complement.
CAACAATAGTAAGAAATAACTCCAACTGAACTAATATAAATATACTTAACTTGTGATCAGTTGTCCAGCCGAATATATCGCAATGGAAATTCGATCGATCTCAACATTTGGAGTATTCCAATGCTCGAGACAGTCGAGTTTGAGGAAAATAATTGAGTTTTTTGAGGAAAGTAAACTTTGCATTTATGCTTTCAAACCCAAGCCTGGGTTTTTCTTACGTTGTTCTTTATTTTTGTGCGAGTTTGAGCCTCGTTTTTTTTGTTTAATTGCTCTCGGAAAAAAGCGTGTAACCCTAACGGCCCTGCATATCACATGCACTGCTGCGCATAGTACTAGCATATACCAGCGTATGATTTGTATACTCAGCAAACTCTAGGCATACGCTGAATACATGAAAGCTACGCTAGAGGTACGCAACTCATAGGTCAAGTACGCCGGTCATACGCTTGCCATAGGCGGACGATCTATACGCCAATTAGGGCACTTTTAGCATAAGAAAGTTTGCTTATGAATTTTCATAAGCAACTCATATCTTTTTCTCAAACACAATAGTGTGGCAAGGCCATAAGCAAGCAAATGCAACTCCTCAGATAGCATATACCAGCTTGCCCTCGTCCATTTTCATATCATTATTATTGATATATATATTTTTCCATGTATAATTGTGCCAAACAGTACTAAAGTGAAACAGAAAAACACCCATCAATCCATCCATCCAGGGGCGCGAGGGAGCCAAAAAGGTCCGCCTGATGAAATCGTAAAAGGTTTAAAATGATACAAAGTAGTTTGGTGATGGTAGGCATGACAATTTCAACGCATTTCCAGCAGTTTGAGGTTCTTAAATTTTGAAATTTTTTTCCGGAGTAGCATGCTCCTGGACCACCTCCGGTCCAACCGTCCCGATTTAGGTAGGATTGTCTCGGTTTTACTTGAAAATCCCAATCCCCATCCCCGGCGATTTTGAAGATCAGCTCTCACAAGCCAACGAGCAGAGATACATATTTTTGTTAAATATAAGATGAACAAACCAGCTAACTTGGTATCCAGGAGAGCTCTGAGTTGCAGTCATGACGAATGACGCGAAAAATACAAAATAAAAGCACATTCTAGACAACTGGGCTGCCTTTAGGATCGAAGGGCTTTCTAGTTATCATGCATTTCCGCATCATGACGCACCACTCATTACTAGGCTGCGAATTCGCTGATCCTTTGACGCTGTTAGGCACTAATTAATGACCTTTTCCCCAGCAACCTGACAGTAAACTCAACGAGCGTAAATAAACAGAAGTAAAAAACTTCACCGTGCACGTTTTGGTCCTTAGTAACGTGAGAAACTAGTAATGTATTTTGCGAGCATTAAAAGGGGTGAGAGAATAGTTATTAATGAATTTATTATGAAAACATATTAAAGCCTGATGACAACGCTCTTTTTGTCAAAAATAAGAAGAAAATGACGATCAGTTTTCAGAACTTTTATGACACACCTATTGGTTTGACAGTGCTGGAAACGTCGTTTTAAGGCTTTCAGATTTGAAAGTTTTCTGGGGGGAGGGGGGGGGAGACCCCCAATCCCCTAGAGTCCCTCGTAAAGCTTTCAACTTCCGGTAAAACGTGTCCCAATTTAGGAAGTTTACTATCTGTAAGTTAGACACTGTTCCCTTAGATAGTATCTAGTTTTAGTAAATTGTATTGAATAAAGAATTACACACGAAATCCTCGCTACGGGCCTGACTGCACAACCATGAACATGCAATGTTGAAGATGAGCCTAAAATAGAATACCAAAGTAAAATTTTGTTTACGTCATCAAGTGCATTTAATTAGTCATATATACATACATCTGAAAACCGAGCCAAAAGCGGCCAAGCTTTATATAACTTAATGTGTTGCATCGGTGCTGAGACTTAATTTAAATTTAGATTAAATCTAAAAATAAAACAACACAAGTCTTCAACCACAATGCACAATGAAACCTCAAAGTATCCTTTGCATAACACAGTTTCCCTTAACACTGTTACATAATCTAATTGCTTCTATGTGTGAAGAAAATTATTCAGTGCTTGAATATTTGTGGTTAACTTAGCTTAGTTTTTAAACATTCACAATCCATCTGGACACAAAGATCAATAACTGGAGGACTTAACAAGTAACTATGAGAACGCCGCTTTAAAAACGAAATCTTTAGCATTTCTCGAACTCCTGTCGAGAATTTATTTGTACCAAAACACTATGCTCGTAGTCGAAGTCGTACTCGTTATTTAAAGTTTGAAGACCTGCAAAACCACACACTTCTATTTTTATCCTAATTTATTTTTCCTCACTGAAGAGTTTGGAATGACGTTAAACGTCCTAACTGTTTTCCGAAGATCTGAAACGTAAATGTCTTATTAAGGAGTTTTGAGGTGTTTGTCTACATTCCGTTCATTCTGTGGCCAAATCAAAGCCACGTGCGTGCAAGTTCTCAGACCAGGCAATATTTCGCTGCGTAGTAAATTATACGTAACTTAAACGGTGTCACAATTTTCGAAATTGTCGGAAAGCATAATAGAATCATATAAAGGACGGATTTTTGGATTGATACTGAACTTGTTTGAAGTTTCTATACAGAATTCAAAACCTTAACAGACATTCGTGTCGAAGCATGTAAATCTTGCTGGTAAACAATGGCTTCTAAAGTTTCGAGCTTTGTTCACAATATCTTTTCCACTGCCGTAAAGGCAGTGAACAACAACTGAATCATTGATAATTGTTTTTTGTCTCTGTTTTTATCGTTAATATTCAAAAGGCCTTGATTAGTGGCTCGGTATCATTTGGGCTGATAACACTTTTTCTTGTTTCAAAGCCTTTTATATTCTTGAAGCCGATATCGGAGAGCGGGCACGATGCCCCCAGATACCCCCCCCTCCCCCCTAGACACACACTTCTCTGACCCGTCCTACTCAAAGCAAAAGCGATAGTTTGTTACTACTAGGCTGGTGTAGGAGAAATGTTGGATTGGTTATGTAATTCATTTTTCCAATATCCGTCATGGTGATAATGATCGACTTAACTACAGTGTCTCCCTTTTTATTAACAAAGATTCAAGATAAACGTATGAAAATACATTTTGTTGTTACAATTCTTTGAACAAAAATGAACATGATGAGAATGAACTCGCTTCTAGAGTTCAGTTTTCTGGTTAGGAAATGCAGGACATGTCAGTTTCTACGAATATCATTCACTGTTGCGTTTTATAGTTTCGAGATAGCGTCACTGGACGGTCAGAGTTGACAGGAACAGACTGCAGATTGTGGTTTGAGGTATTTTTTAAAGAAGCAGGCAAAGGTGTTTTGTCCCTGAATTGCATGCACTTCTGTACTGGTTATCTCTTTGTTCTTGTGACTAATATGAGTACTCTTTTACCCCAGATCAATTAAGCAATGGAATAACTTGCCCCCTCAAACCATTATTATCTCCTAAGACCTTTATAAACAAGCTATCCCATCTCTGTCTCCAATCAGAAATGTTTAGTAATAAGAAGTTTTGCTACTATAAATTGAATTAAATTGGATTGTAAATTTATAACGTCTGTTATACTTAACTCTAGTGACGGTAGTGGACCAGAAAGGTAAATAAATGACGCGTTAATGATGTCGCGTAACCGTCAATTAGCGATATGGCTTACCAGTCAATATACATTTTGCAGTGTTAATGTATTAAAGTTCGGTTTTTAATTGAAGCTGTATTGCTAACTGATAAAACGAACGAGTTGATATTTTTTAACTTTATTTATGATTTTCTTTTCCCTACTGAGATCGGAAACTTTTACCATTGAAACAAACATAAAACTTTGAGGTCTTCAAACTGCTGGAAATGCATGGAAATCATAACCGCATTATGTTTGGATCATTGTAAACTGTTTACAGTCCTATCAGGCGGACCATTTTGGCTCTTGGGGGGGAGGAGTTGCGTGTGCACCTCACGGACTGAAAAGGGAAAAGAAGTTATTGGAGTGCGGCAAACACTGTTCCTAAGCAAGCAAGTACCACTCCTGGAATACGTACAATATGGCGTTCGTCAATTTTAAAATATTTACTCCACATACTAGTTTAAAGCTTAAATCTAGAAGCCTCGAAGGAAAAAAAAGTTACAGGAACACTTGCGATTGAAGGGGAAGGGTGGGATTGAAGTCCATTTTTCGACCTCTCCTCCCTTTCTACTATCGGCACGATTCACCCGATTTACAAGATATTTTATACATAAAATTAGGCCTTGTTTACAAGGAGAGCGAATTTCCTTTGCGCTAGGGATATAACTGGTCCTAGGGATACAGATAACTCGAGTTTGCAAGCAAAAGAAGCAAAATAGGTTTAGCCCTGCCGCAAGGGACAACTCTTCGTGTCTGCCATGTTGATTTTCAATTGCAGAAGCCAAAAGAGGTCTGGGATCAAGCTCGAAGTCTTCCCGGTTAGGCGAGTTATCCCTAGCCATGCATTTACATGGGAAAAAAGATATCTCTAGCACCCGAGTTTTGCTATTGCTCTGCCAGGGACACCCTAGCACTAGGGAAACCCGGGATGAAAGTATACTTTTGCAGGGTCAAGTGTGACCACGACCACTTGAAGCAGATGTCGGCCCGCTTGAGTGTCAGGTGCTGGCGCTTGGTCTTAAATCAGAGGTCACACTGGAAGTATACTTTAAGCAGACGGTAGTTGTGGCAATAATGAATGAAAATGAGACTTGCAGGGCCAAGTGTGACCACTGCTTCAATTTGATGGCGTCACCTAATTAGCGTCAAAAGTAGTGTTAACTAACAAAGAACAGGTGCACCAAAGTTTTTTACAATCGGTCAAGAAGAAAATTTAAAGCCAAAAAGAATTGACCCCCCGAGTTAATGAAACCTCAAAGTACTTTTTGCGTCATACAGTTTCCTTCATCACAGTTACATAATCTAATTGCCTCCACTTGTAACAGAAATTATACAATGCTTGTAGACTTGTTGTTTCAACGCCTGGGCCCGATTGTATGAAGAGTGGGTAACTTAATCCAGCGAATAAATCCCTACCCAGTGGACAACATTTTTTCGTTGTCCAATCAAAACTAAGAACGCGCCCTTTTTCCGCTGGATAGGGATTTATCAGCTGGGTAAAATTTTCCACTCTTCTTACAAGTCCCGGGCCCTGGGTACAAGTATCTGCAAATTAAGACTTTCAGATTTAACTGTACGAGTACATTTTATTTTGAACTCGTAAATGTTGACGATAAGAGAACTTCAGCAATTCTTGTAGTGAACAGGGCGGCCAAGAGATTAGAAGCGACAACGGTTTTGCGAAATCCTGTCACTAATTTGTTGTAGCAAAAATCTTTTACTTGTGCTCGAGCCTCGAAGTCGTACTATGCTAGTTGTTTGCTCTATTTAACAATTATTCTACGAGACCGCACTGAGTTGATGGCTGATAAATAACAGATGAGCACGGAGCGCGAATCTGTTATAATCAGCTTTTATCCAGAAGGTCGAGTAGAATAACTGTTTTATTAAATACAGTTTTATTGAATACAACAACAAACTCTTTTTCACTGACACATATTTATTTGAAAATAAATTTTGTGTCTGAAGAATCCGCCGACTCAAAAATAACTTCTGTTTCCGTTGAATCAAATGTCACATGACAGCCTCACAACCATGCGTTTTCCATATATATAGTGAATCACTAGAGTATGAGCTGATAACCGGTGACCACCGAACCAATCAAATTGCTTGAAATCGCATAACAATTCGACTGTATTTGATAATAGCACATAAAGTTCGAACGCAGTAATAATTCATACGATTCAACTTTTAGTTATAACTTTACACGCAATATTTTTTTTATGGGATCCAGTGACTTTCAAATCAGGCTTGGCTGTTCTTAAATTTTTGGCGGTTTTAGTTCCAAATTGTTCTTTAAATGTTCTTATTTCCTGATCTTTTCAAACAGTGGATTAGTTGCCCAGAGCAATCAAAGGGTTCAAGAAATGCGTGTTTACTATTGATTCATCGAGCAGTATGAGATAAAACTTCCATCGCCCGATGACCCAGCTAGTTGTAGTAAGTCTTTGTATACTTAAACATCTCAATTTGTGTATGACAAAGATCAAATAAGTCCCCTAAACTTGTCTGATCAAAATTTTAGTGTGGTGATTGTTCTTAGCTTGTTCTTAATTTTTAAGGCCAACTTCAGTTTATTTTTATAAAAAGCGTGTAGTGGAAAACTTATAAGCAAACGTGGCATAATGTTTGACTTACATGAAGACAAGAAAAGGCCCTTTGCAGCTGGAAGTCACATTGCACAAAACCCAACATATTGGAGAGCAGAAGAATGTGCCAGACTCCAAAATAAAACACAGATAATTAGAAAAGAGTGATCTTTCTTTGTTTGTATTTCCCAGTGAAGTCTTCTCACGTTCTTTTGCTCTCCAGTATGTTAGATTTAGTACCGTGTGACCTCTAGCTGAAATACTGTGCTGGGCATAAGTTGACTTAACAACAACGTTGATCTTTTTCTTGTTATTGGTTTCAAAGTTCAAAAAGCTATAACAAGCATTAATCAAACAAATAACTTGAAGGTATGATTAGAGCAGTTTCCCGTTATTGTACAGTTGACGTCAAAATGATTCAAATTTTTAGCCGAATTTCCTTTCCGGCCCTGTCCACAATATCGTGTTTTCGTTTGAAACTTCATACAGGTCGATGAGTTTGGGTCTCGTGTCCACAGAAGGCGCTGAGAATTTACGGCGAAACCGCATCAGTGTGAAAACGCTCTCGAAAGTGGATCCAAATGAAAATGCATAATTGTCTTCTTCGTGGAACGGTGTGAAAACGGTAGAAGACGCTGAGCCTTTTAGCGTCACTAAAACAAGGAGAAGTATTATTAAGGAGTTTTGAGATGTTGTTTGTCCGCATTCCGTTCATTTTGCGGTCAAACCAAAGACACGTGCTTTCATGTTCTCTGACCAGGCAATATTTGGCTGTTTATCAATTCTTTACGTAACTTCCAGTTAAACCCTATCACGTTTTCTAGAATTTAAAACCGTCAATACCTTTAAAAAGAAAATATTAAAAGCGACAAAATTATCACGTTTTAGTTTAAATCTCGTTGTAAAAGAAGAGGTTGCTAGTTAAAACTTGATTTGGCCAGTTTTGCCACGTAAATTTTTAACTTCTTCACGAGGTTTGAAACAATATTAAAATATACCGCAAAAAACAGTTTGTGTCCTTGTTTTATCGTTAGTATAACTACAGAGTGCTACTATTATGAGTTCTTAAGAACGGCTTCTAACCATGTTGGTATACGAGTGTTGTGAGGGTGAGAACCCCGGGGGGGGGTGCTCTGGGGTAAAAAGGTTAGGGATGACCGTCGGAAATCCTAGAAAACTCTTTGACTCTAGAAAATACCAATAAACCCGAGTTTATTAGATAAACGTATTCAAAAGAGTTGTACCAATGATAACTCAAACGTTTTATACCCTGACAAATACCAGTTTTATTATCTTAATAGAATACGCTTGAACGACCCCTAAAATTGCTAAATCACCGACTATAACCCCTGAAAATACGACGATCATCCCTATGTCTAGTATCGTACGTACTTGCTAATTCTAACATTTGTTACAGTACAGTAGAATATTTTATCGATGGCCAAAGTTACTAGCTTACACTCAAATACACACCAGGACCGCGGAACCACTTCGAGCGGCTGAAGACATTTGGGAAGGGGGAGGGGGAGGGGGAGGGGGGAAAGCCCAAAGCTCCGTGTTCCCAGCTTAATCTGAAATATTTTGCGTGTTTTCTAATTTGCGTAACAGATGTCGCAGAGTTTGCGTTCTTTGTAAACTGTTTGTTAATTATCGCAAACACCCCGTCGCAAACGGTTTGCGTCCGTTTGCTACGATTTTTGTGGTAACTATATTGGATAGCAAAACTTATAAATTTGAAAATGAGTACGACTTTTTGGTTTGGCCAACTTCGTGACAGAAGTTCTTCATAAGTTGTTGTCCGGAAAAACAACGTGGCCTTCCTCCTGTCTACCAGGTTTATTACGAGAATTGCTGAAGATCTCGTGGTTAACGGTTTAGGTGCCGTACTTGTAGCCAAACTTGTATTCGTAGTCAATTCTAAAAATCTCTTAAGAAGTCGTTCTCGTAGTCAAACTCGTTCTCGTTTATAGTCAAACCTACCTGTCTTTAAGATGCCGTACTTGTAGTCAAACTCGTACTCGTGTTCAACTCTTAAGGTCTCTATAAAGAAGTCGTACTCGTAGCCAAATTTGTACTCGTAATCCAATCTAAAGGTCTCTATGAAGCCGTACTCAAAGTCAAACTCGTACCCGTAGTCAAATCTAAAGGTCTCTAAGAAGTCGTAGTCGTAGCCAAACTTTTACTCGTAGTCAAGTCTAAAGGCCTCTACGAAGTCGTATTCGTAGTCAAATTCGTACTCGTCGTCAAATATAAGGGCCTTTAAAATAAGTCGTAAATTCGACTCGCTTTATTTTTGCTGTACATAACAGAGAATATGCTGAAGATCTCGTGGTTAACAGCTCAGATGTCGTACATGTAAACAAACTCGTACTCGAAGTCGAATCTAAAGGACCCAAAGAAGTCGTACTCGAAGTCAAACTCGTACTTGTAGTAAATTCTAAAGGTTTCGAAGAAGTCGTACTTGTAGTCTAACTCGTACTCGTATAGTAAAATCTAAAGGTCTTTAAGAAGTAGTTTTTGTAGTCAGTTTTGAAGGTCTCTAAAAATTCGTACTCATAGTCAAACTCGTACTCGTATAGTCAAATCTACGGGTCTTAAAGGAGTCGTACTCGTAGTCAGTTCTAAAGATCTCTAGGAAGTCGTTCTCGTAGTCAAACTTAAACTCATAGTCAAATTTAAAGGTCTCTAAGAGGTCGTATTCGAAGTCCAACTCGTACTCGTAGTCAAATCGAAGGTTCAGTAAGAAGTCGTTCGCGTTGTCAAACTCGTTCTCGTAGACATATTTAAAGGACTCTAAGAAATCGTACTCGTAATCAATTCTATAGGTCTCTCAGAAGTCGTACTTGTAGTCAAACTCATACTCGTTGTCAAAATCTAAAGGTCTCCAAGAAGTCGTGCTTGTAGTAAAACTCGTTCTCATACTCAAATCCAAAAGTCTCTATGAAGTTTTACTCGTAGTCAAACTTGTAGTCTTAGTCATAAAGATCTTTTAAAAGTCGTTAACTCGACTCGCTTACGTTTTGCAGTACATACAGAGAATTGCTGACGGAAGACCTCGTGGTTAACAGCTTAGGTGCATGTCGTATTTGTAGCCAAACTTGCACTCGTAGTCAGATCTAAAGTCTCTAAAGAAGTCGTACTCGCAGTCAAACTCGTACTCGTAGTCAAACCTAATTGTCTATAAGATACCGTACTTGTAAGTTGTAGTCAAATTTGTGCTCGTAGTCAAATCTAAATCCCTATAAAGTCGTACCTGTAGTCAAACTCGCACTCGTGTTAAATAAAAAGGTTTTGAATAAGTCGTAAAGTAGTCTCGCTTAGTTTTTTGTAGTACATAACACAAAGAAATATGATAAAAAAGAAACATAAAAAACTGCGTGCCGCAAGCAACTGGACCAGATCGTATCGCGGAAAAATTGTGCGAAAGATTTTGCGAAAGTCTATCGTAGTCTTAGTCAAAATATACTGGTAGTCAAATATAAAGTCTAACATCCGGGGCAGAGTTTATTATTGTGAATTCCGCTAGTTTGACAGTTCTGACGTAAATTAATGCATGTGGTCTATTGTGTATCTTGTACAAGCCACTTTCACATTCACGTTAAGGGTTTTGGTGGTGGCATCTGCTTAGTTTAGACTTTAATGTAATGAGGTTTTGTTATTCATCTTCGGGAATTGTCTATCCTTTTACAATGTTTATCAAATCCTGCCGTGTTTGCAAATCGTTTCTGTATGCCTTCTGAAACCATTACCTTGTTCTGCGCATTCAACTGAATACAATCACGTTTTTAACGACATCTTGGGGTCAACGTTGTGTTGCAAATACAAACAGCCTTGGTAATTACCAAAGAGCACAGACTTTAGGCCAACCATTTGATTCGGGAGGGCAGTGGCATGGGCCGGGGGATCCAAGGAAGAACATGCTTTGAGCTTAGTAAAAATGGACCGATGATTCAGTTCGTGTTTTTTTGTTAAACAAATTAGTCCGGAGAACCGGTCAACACGTGTCTGCTTCTGTTAGAAGACGGATATCTTTTTTTCTCTGTATTTAGAATATGTTTAAGAATGTTTAAAGAAAAAGAACATTTTGAAAATATTTAAGATAATTTTTCTCAGCCCCTAAATAAGATGTTCTTATGGAAGAAGAGTACATATCATCCCCGAACACGCAATATTACGTATTGGCCGATAAATTCTTCTAAACTGTTTTTACAGTTTCATTGTAAACAGGTTGGGAGAATTTTGTTTTTGTCTTAGATAAGTTGCAGACTTTTATTTGATTGCTATCACCAAACAACTAATTTTGTGCGGCAAAACTTAAAGGAAATTTACGTACTAATAAACTGGCTGGAACGGAAAGGGTGAACAGCGATTGCATTAGTAGATATTTGGCCTGAGTTCTTCCGCTAGCTTGTAGGCAATGTAATTCAGTGTAATCGGAGGTTTTTACTCATCCTTAACCACTCTCGGAACTCTTCTGAGAATTGTTACTTTGGCAACAAAGTTGTCCCAACCAGCGCTTGTTGATGGTGATGGTGATGAAATCGTTTATTTACCAATCGTAAAAAAAGAAATAAATTCATAACAACGTGTTTGCGCTGCCGCGGTCAATTACCCTCTGAACTTATTATCCGAAACAGAGCGGTAACAGATATGTTGTAACATACTTATGTAGAGTTCAGAAGCGGAAACAGCTATGGTATAGCTTAAATTCTACGTGGTCTTTTCTGCCGGAATCTGTTAGCGTTGTTTCAGGCTTCTGATTCTCTAGACTAGTGTGAGCTGCACTGAAGGCGCATTATTTCAGTGTTTGTGGTTGGTCGATGACCCGATTACTTCTGCTATTTTTCAGTAGCTGTGTTCCTCTTCACCATATACTTTATTAATACTATGTTAATGACTACAATGTGCTCTGTGCTTGTGCAATTTTACGAGGACCAAACAAATTAGTTGTTATTGTTTGTAATTATTGCTGTTGTTATTGTTGTTGTTGATTGTCCTGCCGGGAAAGGGAATGGCTGTTATAGGATGTGACTCAGTGACGTTTCGAAAACCTGTGACTGGAAAAAGAAGGAGAGTTGAGCACATCAAAGAAATGTGAAAGTAGGATGTGGAAGTCATCTTCAGAGTCAAATGACTACCATAGTGTCAGTCACAACCTAAAGCAGTCTTTCTCACTTCTCAAGGCTACGTAATACCAACACGGACGATCAACCAGCCACCAACAGTAGTGATTCATCCGGGTTCAGATCCTTCACTGGATTACTACATCTAAAAAGTAAAAGCTAAATATATCTGAAGGCATGATTACTATAGATTCCAAAGAAAACAGTGGCGTCGGCGTTTTCTAAGGTTCCCACAAGATTGTGGAAATATTCAAAAACTTCTTCTTTGGATAGCGTTGAAAAGTTCCGTTTGGACGGCAGGCGTATTTACCGGATGTGTTTGGACGAGACGCCGATCCGTAACGAAAAAGGTCCGCCTTCAATGGGTGGACAAGGCTTTAGAATTTAAGGGGTTGGTTTAGATGAGACATGCAATTTATTCCATACTCTATCTTCATCAACCCACGCCGTGAGAAATTCTTGTTCATTAAATCTCTGTGGTAACTAGAATTCGGGATAGAATTATAAGAGATTTACTGGAATGTGGCTAATGAAAGGAGAAGTTATTTTAGGAGCAGAAAGTTCTGTACTTTAACATTGTACTCATTTCTTTTCAAGCTATTAAGACATTTACTAAAACAAAAGTAGCTTTAATGATCACTTTGAAAACGGAACAGAAGCCTTGGTCCGTGGGTGTTCCATATTACGCAATAACTGTTTTTGATGCAAAGCAACTTAAAGAACAATGCTTCGGATATCTTAAGAAGGAACTTTGCTGAAATGGGGCTACTCAACCTGAATCTGTGCCAGGTGGGTGCATTTATAGATTGCGTCGTGGTGTTCTTGCAAATGCACGAACCTTATTTACAGCTACAGTTCAGCCATAACAAGCGGTGACTCGGTCATTTTAAGTAAGGACCGCCAGCAATATAGAAGAAGTTAACTCTAAGTTTTGTGTTTGAAGGTCAAGGGAAAAACAACTCGATTAAGTAGCAGCTGTTAATTATGTTTGTTATGAAACTAAAATTGGAACTGTGACGTAAATCAGACTTTATTTATCATTCCACAACACAGTAATGATTACAAATGCAAATATAACGCGCTTGTTAGCTAAAATCTACAAAGGGAACGGTTTTAGTAATTATGACGTCACATTGCGTAACCTATAATGGCCTGACACCTATCGATTGTGTTGTACGCAATCGTGCATTATTCGTTCCACTCCACGTGGCACAAAGTGGGGAAAATGAAAGTTGAAAAGCGGCTCCGGCTTTAGACACCGCTTATATCTCGACAAGACGAGTACTGCGGACATCATTCCCTTGCTTAGTGGGTTCCACTAAAGTGAATTCTAAACTCTGATTGAACTTAAACACAGTGAAGTTGCGAGGGCTTTCCAACGACTCGAAGCTCTTTGTTAGTACAAAGCCTAAGTTCGTGGGTGGTATTTTGAAGGGAAAAAAAAGAAACTTTCATGTGGATGGATGAATATAACAGTTTTAGCCCTGAACACAGGGAGCACTTTTCCTCGTCAAGGAAGAGACGAAATTCTTGTACTAATTCAGAGGTCAGTACATCGGGAGACGACGCAGATAGGAATGAAGGATTTTCAGACATCAAGCAAAGATCAAACGGTGGCGGTGACGGTGCTGTGCGAGATGAGATTTATTGGGAGAGACGAAGACGAAACAACTTAGCAGCAAAACGATCACGTGATGCTAAACGGACAAGAGAAATTGACAATCATAGAAAAGCAACTTTTTTAGAAGCTGAAAACACGAAGCTAAGAGAAGAACTTTTACTTCTGAGAGAGGAAAATGCAAAGTTGAAAGACGTTTTACACGATGCGGGTAGTAGCTTGTCAAACTGTCTTCTAAATTTGACTAGTTCTGTTGTCAACTTGTCACATAAATAATGAACGACTCTCAGTTCATTGCTCAAACATTTCGAAAGAACGAATTGCAGATAAACGTAGTCGAGTATTTACCATAAAAGTGAAGATCTTTTGATCAGTTTGAGTTAGTCAATGTGGTTTTTCAGATTTTCATGTTACGTCATTATATTGGTTCCACGGCTTAAGTTTTGCTTTTAAAGGGCATATGGTGCACGTTGTCGGACGATTATCAAGGTAGTGTTAAACTCGTGGTTTTCATATTTATCCCATACGCTTTCAGTTTTATTTCTTGTTACACTGTTTAAGGAGAAATGTTGCTGTAAACCTCTTTAATCGTGATGTAAAAACCAGTCTTGCTTCCTGCTGCTGATGCACAGTGTACCACAAGAAGAACCTCAAGGGGAATATACATACAAAAGCGCAATTGTTTAGCACAGCGCCGCAAGACAAAAAAAGTTCCCGAAATAAAGGTTGAGTTATTCATCACCATAGGACTATCAGAAAGACAATGATGTAATGCGCTCATGGCTAATAAATCCATAAGATAATGACTTGTAAAAAAAATCAAAAATGACTGCTTACTTCAAGTGCAAATAACCGAAATAAGCTAATATTGTTGAAGTCGACAATGATGGTACATTCAATAAAGTCATATATAAATATATGTATATATAAAAAACAAATAAATGAGAAATCGCATTTTAATTGCAACTTAAACACTTGCAAATATATCGGCTTGCAACAACATTGTGAGGCCTCAACGGGTTTTTTAGCCCGTAACGTCTGCTATTCTGAGGCAAAAGCTTTCACCGCGGAGCAGTTGCGAGAGTCTCTTCTAAGAAATTGCGAGGATCTTTTTTTATTTAGTTTTGAAGTTGCAACTATCAAGGATTATATTGTAGATGTTGTGTCGGCGACATTACAGTAGGTCACAAAATGGTAGCAGAAAAAAACCCGTTGCTACGTTTTTGCTTCCGTTCCTTGGATGGGAGTCCACACAATCGGTTCTGAAATAAAACTGTTTTTTCTCATTTACAAATGCACACAATTGAACTAAATAAATTTTCTTGAAAATGTAGTGTAATGAACTACTAACTTTGTGCAGAGTATCTCAGTTCAGTTCTAGTTTTTATAAAGAAATGCCGTATTTTTGCGAACCTTTTCACGGGAGAACTTATCCGGCGTAAATGGTGTGCATACAAAGCAAAAAATATTAATCCGAGAAGACTTAGAGTCGATGAGCACAAGCAAACCTATTTATTTGCCAAATCTATATTTTTTATCCAGAATAAAAGTCTTTTTTGGTATGTCTGAACAAGCTAGAAATGAAATGCAAATAATAAAAAATTCAAATGTACTGGAAAACTTCAAACTATAATTAGAAAACGTAGGAAAAGGCTAAACCTTGCGGAACTCATTTAATAACGGTTTTAAATTGCCATTTTATGCGCGAAGCACTCTCGCAATAAAATCTTACACACGCTAAAACGGTGTTTGCAGTACCGAAGTAGCCGCGTATATAGGCGGAGCAATGGTGACTTTTAAAAAGTTTGAGTAAGTAAGTAAGTAAGAATATAAGTAAGGAAGACAGGAAGTAAGTGAGTGAGTACATGTAAGTCAGTTTTTAAAGTCAAAAAGTCAGTAAGATGGTAAGTTAGTAGGTCAGTGAGTAAGTAAATAAGTAAGTCAGTAAGTCGTTAAGTAAGTAAGTAGGTAGGTAAGTTATTAAGTAAGCAAGTAGGTAAGTAAGTAAGTAAATTAGTTTAAACGAAAGTAAGTGAGTAAGTAAGTCAGTCAGTCCGTCGGTAAAATTTAAGTTAGAACCCATGACTTCTGCTCTGACGAAGCAGATGCTCTCACCACTGAGCTACGATGCTGTGAAGGTCATATCTAAGAAATTGAGAAGATTATTAATTATTCTTTTTTGATGTTGTAACTATCGATGATTAAGTTGTAGATGTTGTGTCGATGATATTAGGTCACAATGTGGTGGCAGAAAAATCCGTTGTTACGTTATAGCTTCCGTTCTTTGAAGAGGAATTCACACAATCGGTTCTCAACAGAAACCGTTTTTTCTCATTTACAAATGCGCACAGTTAAACTTAGTCAGTTTCCTGATAAATGTAGTGTAAAGATCTACTAACTTTGTGCGGAATAATTCAGTTAAGTTCTAGTAATAAGATATTTAGCTGGAAACAGCTAGGAAACATCACGTTATATGCCAAAACTATGATATAAGTAGAAAGATAGGAATTACTACATGATTTTAATCATTTACGCGAAATGTCGAAAGTTTGACAGCAAACTCCATTTTCCATCAATTAGTATTATGACGGAATTAAAGCTGATGTCACTTAATTAGTGTCAAAATAGTCTTTATTGTCGAGGAACAGTTATGTAAAAGTGTTTGTCAATCGGTCAAGGGGGGAGGGGAGATTTAAGTTCGAGCGATCTTTTATGGTTTATTTCTACATTTGTTTCGCAAATCAATTCTACGTAAAAATAACCACAAATTGCAAAACCAAATATTTTATGGCGGATTGCTTTATTTGTATGGCGGATTTCTAAGTTTGTAGGGTGAAGTCGATTTTTCCAAGGCGAATTTCTATTTTTGTATATACACTAGCAGTGTTCTGCTTACTTCTCTGATAGGTTCCTTCAAAATGGTTTCCAAACTCCTGGAAGTATCCGATGGTTTATCTGTCACTAACGGCATAATACCTATCGAGCGCACGGAAGTCCGAATGGGAAATGTTTACCGAGCCTGTGCACCAAACTTAACTTTGACACACTTTTCGAGATATCGTACAATGATTATAAGGTTGATGGGGAAGGCGTTTTCAAGAGTATGGCTGTAGAGACGAGTTTTGAAACTCGTGCCGAGAAAATTAGTTGAAGGTATGAGTGTTTATCTCTCGTTGGATTTGCGCATGGGCAGTGACGCCTCGAAAGAACACAACATTAATAATTGCCGTTGTCGACCTGAAGACTGTAAACCATCTAAGACGAGTTTTCTGTCGGTAACGAGCTTCTTGTCCTACTGTGAAATCGGGAAGAGAGGAGTTTTTGACAGATTCACAACTGAATTCATGTTAGACGAGGAACTTTTTCTTCGTCTTCGTCTAGTGTGAAAACGGCCGATATTTTAAGTAATAATAATAATAATAA
>JAOBRG010104105.1:0-18102 GCA_027574985.1 Umimayanthus nakama | reverse complement strand
GGATAAGGAGAGGGAGGAGGAGATGAAGGAGAAGGAAAAGAAGGAGGAGGAGGAAGAGAAGAAGGAGGAGGAGGAAGAGAAGAAGGAGGAGGAGGAAGGGAAGGAGGAGGAGGAAGAGAAGTTGGAGGAGAAGGAGTAAGTGAAACAGGAAGAGGAGAAGGAAGAGGAGTGGGAGAAGAAAGAAAAGAGGAGAAGGGCGAGAAGGAGGAGGGCAGAAAGCGGAGGAGGAAAAGGAGGAAGAGAAGAGAAGAAGGAGGAGAAGGAAGAGAAGGAAGAGGAGGAAGAGAAGTTGGAAGAGAAGGAGTAAGTGAAACAGGAAGAGGAGAAGGAAGAGGAGTGGGAGAAGAAAGAAAAGAGGAGAAGGGCGAGAAGGAGGAGGGCAGAAAGCGGAGGAGGAAAAGGAGGAAGAGAAGAGAAGAAGGAGGAGAGTTAAGAGGGAAGGAGGGGAAGGAGGAGAAGTAAAAGGAGGAAGTGAATGAAGTGGAAGAGAAGGGGAACGAGAGAAGGAGGATGAGGAGAAGAAGGAGGAGTAAATGAAACAGGAAGAGGAGAAATGGGAGGGGTAGGAGAAGAAGGGGAAAACAAGAAGGGCAAGATAGGGAAAGGATAGAAAACGGAGGAGGAAGAGGAAGAGGAGGGAGAGAAGAAGAAGAAGGATCAGGAGGGGAAGGAGGGGGAGAAATAGAAAGAAGAGAAGGAAGAGGAGGAGGAGGAAGAAGAAGAAGAAGAGCAGTAGAAGGAGAGGAAGAGGAGGAGGAAAAGAAGGAGAAGGATAGAAGGAGGATGAGGAGAAGAAGGAGTAGTAAGAGAAAGAGGAACAGGAAGAGGAGTAGGAGAAGAAGAGGAAGAGAAGAAGGAGGAGTGAGAGAAGGAGGAGGATAGAAAGCGAAGGAGGAAGAGGAAGAGGAGGGAGAAAAGAAGAAGAAGGAAGAGGAGGGGAAGGACGAGGAGAAAGAAAAGGAAGAGAAGGAAGAGGAGGAGGAGGAGGAGAAGGAAGAGGAGGACAAAGAGAAGGGGAAGGGGAGAAGGAGGAGGGGAGGAGGAGGAAGAGGGGAAGGAGGAGAAGGAAAGGAAGGAGGGGGAGAAGGAGGAGGAAGGGGAGGAGGAAAATGAGGAGTAGAGGAAGAAGGAAGAGAAGAAGGAGGATAGAAGAAAGAGGGAAAGTAGGTAGAAGAGAAGGATAATGAGGAGGAGGAAGAGAAGGGGAAGGACAGAAGGAGGAGGGGGAAGAGGAGGAAGAGGAGAATGAGGAAGAGGAAAAGGAAGAGGAGGAGGAAAACGAGGAGTAGAAGGAGAAGGAAAAAGTACCATTATGGGAAAAGCCCGCTAGCTAGCTGGCCTTAGTAACTGACAGAGTAAATACAGTTGTAATACACGAAATTGAGGTTTTATAGTTAAGACGCAAAATTAGATATAGGGAGGGGAAAACAGAGCGACCCCTTCCCCGTTTTCGTATAAAGTAGTATACAAAAATCGCCGAAAAATGTGTTTTGGAGCGTTAAGCTTTTACTGCACCCCTTTCCAGCATTCTGGGACCAATTCCGAAGTTTCTTGATCTGTCACCTTGATGTTCAATGTTTTTTTTTAAATAGCATATCCTGTACAGAGGTAAAGTTATTATACCGAAGCAAAACTAAACCTTTTGTGGGCCTTTCTAAGGCGTTACAAGTTGTTGTGCAGTATGAACGACCAGAGTGCAAGAAATGTCTAAAGAATTATTGATTCTAACTTTGCAGCATTTGACTTCTTCCCTCTTTTTTATATACGAACTTTTTAATTAGATAGTTAAGGTTGAAAAAATCCTAAAAATTAAGAACATGCTGAAATCAGAGCCATAAAAGAACTTTTATTATCCTGTGCTCAGTGGAGATAACTTGTTGTGAAACTGTAAAAAAATACCTGAACTGTTCGAAAATTATTGCCTGATTGCTACTCCGCATGCAGATATAGGCAAAGATAACTAGTAATACTTTTACATCCTTAATAAAATACTAATTATTATTAAATACCGAGCATTGGATATTGAAATTCCGGTAATCTGATTGGCTCTCTACTCACGGTATTAATCCTATATACTGCAATATGCCGTCCAAATATGGAAACTGAAAATCTTATCACGGAAAATCTCCCCTTAAAATGGTCGAAAACTCGACTCAGTGGAAAACAGAATTCGAGATATTTTTATCCAGTGTATTTAATAAAACAGTTATTCCACTCACGCTTGTTGGATATGAGCACCTCGTCCGCTATCTAAAAGCTCGTATCCAACGCGCTTTCGTGGAATAATTGTTAATTGTACTTTGATCCTGGTAGGGATACTGTTCCCAGTACACAAAACACCTGTCAATGCACAGCCATACCTAGACTCAAAATTTAGGGAGGGGCATTTGCCCTCCCTGTCCTACGGCAGTGCAGTTGTCACTATATTGCATTGAAACAAATTATTAATTAATTAACTTCCGGTCAGATTTTTGCTCGACTGACGCGAGTTACGTACCTCTCCGTGTAGTAAATAAAAACATTAACACAATGTATTAGATGCATGTCCTCATTTCCGACTGTCTTGCGACGCTTGTGCACTTGTAAGGCCTTAGATTTCGTAGCTTTGTACCCTACGGATAACCGACTGAACTGATTAAAACTCAATTATAAACCAAATCCCAAAATATAAGAACATTTTAAGAATATTTATGGCTGAAATCCTAAGAATTTTAAAGAAAATTCAGCCCTAACTCCAATGTTTAATAGATATTTTTATAGAAAAAAAAGACAGCAGGCTAAACTCTACTGATTGAAACTTTTGCCAACTTTATTAAACATTACAAGTGTTGCTACATTTTTTACTTTAAATACACTTGAATAACAGAATATAACAATGCTAAAGCATGCCTATTTTTATTTTCTCTTTTAACCTAATCAACGTTTGGCAAAAAAAAAATGCACTAGAACAATTTAATTTTGTTTTCAAATATGGCCAACTCACAAGCAAAGGATTTGCGAGGTTTCTGTTCTTGGGCGGGCGAATAATGATCACCTGCCAAATATGGCGTGTCACGTGAGATGGGCCTCATCTCCCAGAAATCATTGTTGTCGAAGGTTTTCTCGTAGGTAGCTGCGCTCAAGTCAGCACACGCCCTTGAAAGACCAGAGGTTGAGCATTTTACAGGAATAATTTCGTCAGTTCGCTAGTACTCGCTGCTCCGATTGGGGCTCGAGTGAGTCGAGCAACAATCTTAGCTGCTTTTGGAAGCGTCGCCGCGAAGATTTTGGGCGATCGGGGGTGAATTTCGCTTCTAGAATGGCTTGTTGTTTGAGCGAAGAAGCGAAGGAACAGAAAAGAATTAATGCCGAAATCGAAAAGCAACTCAAGGCTGATAAACGTAATGCCAGGAGAGAGCTCAAGCTTCTCTTGCTTGGTGAGCATACGTCGTGTTGTGTTCTATATAGTTATATCTTTTACAAAATTTACCTTTAATAATATTCCCAGCATTCTGTTCCGGGCAGGTAGTGTTGGCCTCGCACTACTCGAGCAAGCCTTAGAGTTCGGTAGCTTTTGCTTGTTTATTTGTACGCAAGTGTCTCGCTTTGTATATGAACACAGTATGTTATTGCCTGTGTAGTTGTGAACAGTGGTCTTGGACTTTCTGACGTCGTTTCGTCGAATTATGCCTTAACGCAAGGTCGTTACCAAGCTAGGACGCGGCGAGCCTGAAAGAAGAAAACTGCATTCCCTGCAATGTGTTGTTTGGGTTATATTTAAGGTTATCCGAGAGCGAACAACCGACTGAAATGTCTTGTCTTGTGTTGAATTGGGGTTATAAATGACTAATATTTTCTTGTGAATCTTTGTAGGCACTGGTGAGTCAGGCAAGAGTACGTTTATCAAACAGATGAGAATTATTCATGGCCAAGGATATAGTGATGAAGATAAGAGAGGGTATATTCCATTGGTATATCAAAATATTCTGTCTGCAATGCATAGTCTGACAAGAGCGATGGAAAATTTGAGAATACCATACAGAGATCCGTCAAACCTGGTAAGTTGGTTTAATGTATTTTTCCTTTTGATAAAAGATTGTGATTTCTGCTAGCTTCTTGTGCAACATGTCCAAGTATGGTTCTGTTATAACTAAGGAGATTCAATTTAAAAACTTGATTTTCGTTGAGCAATTTTGTGATTTCCTTTGCTTCCCACAGGAACGGGCCAACTACATTCGATCGATCGACCCAAAAAACGTAACAACCTTTGAAAAAGATTATTATGAAGCTACAAAGAATTTATGGTCAGATGAAGGCATGCAACAGTGTTACGATCGAAGACGCGAATACCAGCTTTCGGACTCCGCAAAGTAGTGAGTGAATTTCATTTTTTGTGAACAATGTCCATCATATATGCATGTCTCGAATGAAAGTTCTGATCGCCTGCACGATATGGGGTAGTTAGCGGGCTTTGTGGTAAGGTTCGCTCGGCATTCTGCAGCAGTTCACTTTTGAGGGGGTGGCTAGTAAAGTAGTATATCCAGCTAGTCGATTGCTGGGCATTCTGCTTTTGCGATTTTGTTTTAACCATATCGAATCTTGCCAAGCAAAGAACAAGCCATTGTCAACTTCGTGGTCGATGTATATTTTTTTTATTCGGTGCTTGCGCTTTTGTTGTTGCGAGTTTCTATTCAAGTTGTTCTGGATAAAACAAGTCCTAAAATTAATTCTCAGAGCTTTTAAAATTTAGTCAGTTTAGCTCACGATGAATATTGTACAATGTCCGCATCTGGTCTTTGTTGTCAAATCGAAGCGCCTTGTTGCAGAATGGCTGATTTTGTCTCATTCGACAGTTTAAAAAGCTTGCGATTCATTTCAGTATCCACGTAGGTAACTGTTAATTTTAAGTTAACCACGGCACAATATTTGAAAATCAGTTTTCTGTTTTCATACTCCAGCAACTGATACTAGTAATAATAAACTTGAAACGTTTGTGGCGAACGAACTGTGTACAATGATCTTTCTGACAAAAAAAAATAAATTCTGGGTCTTTCGAGCTGTGCTGTATATTTAACTTTCATTTCCATTGCTTTGATTTCCCACGAACAACGGAACTCCCCTGGTTTTAACTGCTAGTTCGTGAACTTTCCTCAGAATCGCTTTAGATATTTGTCAAGGGATCACAAGTGACTTCGATACATTTTGAATTCTATTTTTCTTTTTTGCAGTTACCTGACTGATCTAGACCGTATAGCCAAGCCAGATTATCTACCTACAGAACAAGATGTCCTTCGAGCAAGAGCTCCGACTTCGGGAATAATTGAATATCCCTTCGACTTGGAAACAATAATATTTCGGTAAGTTGATTTTGTAAACTCTTTTCTTGCTCAGACGGTATTGTATGCTCGTGTGCAGCTGGGGCTAAGTTTGCGATCGGATTTTTATAGCTCCATAAATGACCTTTGAGCCTGCAGAAACTGCATGATTGTTGAATTTGAAGCACAAGCTAACATTAGGCAAGGCAGGCAATGTTTCGGAGTATTTTATACTTTGGCAGACTGCAACTTTTTAACCCTGTTTGTGATTTAACACATTATGTACAAAGTAAACCGTTTTAGTTTTGCACATGGATATGATCACTGGTGCATGACTTGCTTAACCAATCAGTTACTGGGAACTTGTGCTGTTCAATTGCACAGAATGCATGCTTTGAAAATCACAGACTTGAAAATTTTTGTATAAAACCAGTTATATCATCTCTACTTAGGGTCATGTACCTCACTCATATCGCCACAAAAGTTTTAGTTTCATGGGGGCATGTCTTGCGGTAGTGATGTCTGCCGGTTTAAACATCATATTTGAAACATTTAAAAAACATTCATGAGTTTAGTTACTGTTCTTTCTTTCTGTTGTAACATTTGCAATTGAAGAGTGAAAGCCCAGTTTGCAGTTCTGTAGCATGTATTACGAATATCTTGTAATTTTGTCCAACTCCTGGCATTAATTGATGAGAGTTAAAGTCCAAGGTCGTAAGAACAATAACTGGCAGCAAAGGGGCTGCAAAGTTCTAAATGCAAATTTGGCTCCTATATTGGAATGTTTGAGCCTGTTTCAGGACTCAGAAGGATCATTTTCAAGTGTTATCAATTCATTGTATTTAGTGAACAGGTATCAGTCAGTTGTTTTTGAAGGGGCTTTTTTTACTAAAAACTTTGTGTACAATTGCATCAGTGTTATAAAAGTACATTTGTACTGCTTGGCTGACATGATCAATTCATAACAGCAGTATTTAAAGTAAGTTTTGTAGTGAAAACTTCTAGCTCCATGGTTTCCAGTTTGAACTCTGCAGTTCAGGGAATGTCAATTTAAATCTGCATATTAATTAAGATAAAGTGCAGGACCACATGGCATTTCTGTCCATTGGTGCATCAACTAAGTTATGATTTGAATTTTTGTGTCAAGTAGTTATTTGTTTTCGAATTGCCTTATGTTCTTACCCAACCTCTTTCGAAACTAACAAGAAAAAAGCAAAGAAATAATAAGAGATTATTCCAGAACTTTCAGATATGAACAAGAACTGAGATTGATTCCTGTAGCTTAGTCTATATGCATAGTTTGCAGATAATGGCAATTATTTGATATTTTATTTAGTTTTTGATATGATAAGAGCTGTGTACATCCATTCTCCTATTGATTTGCTCTCTGTTAGAGAAACGCAGTGTACATGCAGTACTTTGCATTTCTTGTAGAAAGAGCAAAAAGATTCAGTATCATCATAAAGGACTTTTTTTATGAAGGGGAAACCCAAAGATGAACACTTTGAAGTGTTTTATCAAAAAATTGTCTAATACAACACTTGGTGAAATTATAATTTGACTCTTCTACTCTTAAAAACAAAGTTGAGAATTGGATTTATATTTGTCTGTTGCTCTTCAACAGAAATGCTTTAGTCTAGATATAAATGACACTTAATAAGTATATTCAAGTAATTTTGTCTTAATCTTGCACTATTGTACATGCACAAATTATAGGATATGTGCTCATCCAAGCACAGCATTTTTGCTAGAAAAATTGTTCATTAAAGATGGAGATATATATTCCCCATTCAAACCATGAATAGTCTAAGCCTTGTATCCATTCTGTATCAGCTAGCATTTGCTTCTGCTGTTTTACTGAAGCATGGTTGAATATGAAACAATTTTTTGATGGCCACTAGACTAGTAGCATCCTAGAAGAACAATTTACATGAAAGGCTACTCACATTAATCTAAATTCCAAGACAAAACTTAAGTGTAACTAATACGTGCACAATCAAGACCTGGTTTTGGTCTACCCAGCCATCGGACTTTTTGAGAGTTGCAGTCTATGTTGCCACTCCTCCTGGGAAAAAACAACGACAGAGGGTGTGGGTGTGAAGTAGAATGGCACAAGAGTGGCGATGGGCACCATATTGGTTATAACTCTGGAATGTATTTATTTGAAGGTTGAGGTTTCTGACATATTTCTGTTCATTGCTGAAACTATGCAGCATCAGTTGAATTGCCTCTATCATCTTTACATTTTCACTGTGTCTCAAATCCTTCATTACATGTTACAACTCCAAAACAACAAGCAGAAGATGATGAAGACAGCAATGAGCAAGATAATGAAAAAGCCGCAGTTCCAGACCAAGTTGAAAATTTTGACAAATTCCACCATTTTCATGCTAGTTAGAAAAAAGTTTTTCCCTGGCTAATTTATCAAGCTGGAAAAAGATTTTGTCTTGACTGCTGGAATTCAGGTAACCTGCGATCTAGCCTTTTTTGGGGCACAAAAAAAATAAGAAGAGAGAAAACATGAAAAGAAGGCCTGACACAAATCGCATCAAACTACCTTCCCTCCAACAAATCTTTGATTGCCCAAAAAACTTGTGACCAGTCATATTTGAGCCAATCAGAATTTACTGGAAGTAGGTGACAACAATATTAATATTGTAAGTTCTGCAGAACCAAATAAAAATGGGTGCCTTTTGGCTCTGTGTTTTTTTCTTTATCACAAAAACAAGGCGAAGTGCTCTGTCCTTCTGCTTAGACTAACCCACTTTGGAAAAGGTTGGAACAGATGCCATGTTTGCAGGCTAACCCTTAAGCTGGCAGGGCGGCTCATTGACCCCTCCCCCCCTCCCGCTTGTTTTTTAGTCTTAAAATTTTTCCCCTTGACCAATTGCCAAATGCTTTTGCATAACTGTTCCTCGATAATGAACACATCTTGTGACACTTATTACATGTCAGTGACATCATCATACTAGTTGCCCGAAATCAGAGTTTGCAGTCAAACTTTCAATTTTTTCAAATAAAAATGATTGAAAACCCTCAGTTATTGATGTTTTTCTACTTATTTCATAGTTTTGGCCTAAAAAATGTTGGTTTCTAGCACCATTGTTGGCCATCTTGGATTTTTGTTTTTGTTTCAATGGCAACAGCAACTAATTAAGTGGTGATTATTATTATGCAAATTAATAAGTGGGTCATACACTAACTGCATGGCAAAGGGCATGTGCAAATTTTTTACCCGTTTAAAAATCTTGCCCTGTATATGTGGGGCAGAATAGTCTGCCTGTTCAAGGGTTAAATATATATTCTTGTGGACATAGCAAAAGCGATTGCTGTAGGACGTAAAAGTGATATAATTAGAGCAAAAAAGTTTGCAAGGAGGATTGTCATTTTACTTGCAGGTAAATGTGCAATAGCATTCGCATCGCTCAGCCAACCTGAAGTTTTATGCAATGCAGCCTTCTTGTTTACCTACAGCTGCGCTTGTTTAGTTGCTGCAGTATTACTTTTGCAGACTATTCAAGCCATGTGTGTATTATTATAAAGACAACAACAAAATAATATCAGACACACAAAAGTTCTTTATTGATGAACCATTTAGCAGCCAATCGACATTCTATCACAGTAAAAGTAAGTCAGATAAAAAACCTGTGGCTACACTCTTAGTATCCACTAACAAACTGCAGACTCACAGATGAAACATTTTGAATACGAGTAAGCATATTAAAAGGGATTTGTGTAAGTTCTCCGTCAACAACCAAGACAAAACAGTTTTTAAAATTTGGTTCTTCTGTTTTGCAGAAAGCCATTGTTTGGTACTACCTAAAACCAGTTCAGTTGAAAATTTGACCCTTCCACAGCTTTATGGTCTATGTCTTGCAATGTATACTCTGTCTTCCAAGCATGCAGACCAAAGCCCAAATTTTCTTAACCTTTTTACTTGCTGATATCTTATATACTCTATAAAAAGGGAGTATTTTGAGCTTCTTATTCTAATAAAGGGCTCACAAAACAGTTCTTTCTTGATCCTATCTTCCCATGCAAAATGCAAATTTGTTTGCAGAGTTTGGGCAAAATTTTGTTCAAGGATACTTTTCCGTAGCATGTTTGCAAAATCACAAGATCATTAGGTTGACTTGGGGCAGATGTCTTGATGCTTTGTTCTTGCTACAGCTTTAAACCTTAGAACTAGTTTTAGAAACTCGATAATTCATAAGCTGAACATAATTTATCTGTTGCCACGTCATTCTCATTGAATTCTTGTTACTCAACCAGAAGTCTATGTCTATTTTTAGGCAATTTGATGGGATTTGTGTCAGGCCCTTGTTTCACTTTCTCTCTCTCTTTGGTGTTTTAACGCCCCCTAGAAGGCCTGATTGCAGTTTAGAATTCAGAACCAAATGTTGACAGTAGCTTTGTTGCTGGATGCATCAGTTTTTGACTGAACTTGAATAGAAGCCATGACCAACACTTCTAACACAAACAAGTTTTTGTGCATGATATTTATTGAAATGGCGTAGATCTGTTTCAATTAATAGAACGCAATTTTTGTTTACTTTCAAGATTGGCAGAGTTTGCATTAAAAAAATATTGGCTGGTAAGGTTTCACTTCTGGGCTGATACTTGTTTATAATCACTAGCCCAGTGACTTGTGCTTAAAAATCATTGAGTTTCAAGTACTTCTGCCTGTAACATTTCATGAGCAAGGAGATCTGGAATGAACTAGACTTGCATGCCTTAATTGCATGGAATATTTGCATGTCTTTCAAAGCTCTCTGTGTTTGTGCAAGAAACTAGGAGATGAATGAGCAGTTTGAACCTTTACAAAGCATAATGGAAGATTCTTGTAAATATTTTTCTCCTCAGAGTCCAAAGTCACCTTTTCGCATGGTTGGTCATACTATTTTGTTTGAAGCATACTGTTGAAAATGATTTTGCATCTATGTAGTAATATAGTCAGTATCAGAATTGGGGTCTGGTTTAGTATGTTTTTTTGTATAACCCTTAATTGTATTATATGTTGTGTATTGTTTGTGAAACAAATAATATTTGTTTCATATTATTTTGTGATGAGCTAGTTAAGTCCATGAAAAAAAAATATCTTGGTTTTTTAATAAAAAAATAAAGATACACAAAACAACACAGCTGGTCACAATGAATCCTTTGACACACTTGTCGAATAAATGTATACTTCAGTCAAACATGGCTTGTCTACATACCACAAGATACTTAACTTAATAACCAAGATCAAAAACTCATATTGTAGAACGTCTATAAAATTACCTCTATGGAACAAATACACTAAGCAAAAAACAGGTTGATCCTGTGAATATTAGGATAAAAACAATCCATTTTATGTTTTAGTTGTAAACTCAACTTGTCTATAACTAAAAGAAATTATCAGTAAAGTAGGTCTCTTTCACAACAAACAGGAAGTATTGTGAATGTATTTGGATGCAGGTGTTAGCAGTTTCCCAGATTTTATGTGGGCGGGACATTACAATTGGGAATTCCCCATCCTACTCGCAGTTGTTGTTTCTTCCTGTTACCCACAAACTAATTTTGTATGCTAAGGGGAGCCGATTTGCCTTCTTACTAAATCCCAATATGGTATTAGACCAGTGTAACTATCTCTTGGCTGTTTGATCATCATGGAACTTCAATAACAAAATGTTGAAGCAAGGGTGATTCAATAATGATTCCATAATTTTGTCTTGATTTCTAGAATGGTGGATGTTGGAGGACAGAGGTCAGAAAGGAGAAAGTGGATTCACTGTTTTGAGAATGTAACATCGATCATGTTCCTGGTGGCACTCAGTGAATACGATCAAGTTTTGGCAGAGTCTGACAGTGAGGTAAGACATAGGGTTGCTTGTTCTGAAATGTGAAGAAATACCCTGAAAATACCTCACCCAGACAGTTGCTTAAACATAATTATGCCCAGTTGTGGTGTTTCACAGCTTTACTAAAACCTGAATGCAGGAATGCACTTCTCGTTTTTTTTTTTAAAAAAAATACTGAATCCTGAAGTCTGCTTCTACAACATCAAATACATTAAATGACAGTTTGATCCACCTGAAAGTATTATGTTTAAAGCAACTATGAAGTGTGTTTTGGTTTTAGTAAAAGCTGTGTTTAGCTCCCAAACAAAAGAATCCCAAGTGCTCGTTAAGTTTAAGACTTGGGCAATATGACTCAAGCAACATTATAACTTGAAAAATGATAGATAGATAGAATGACTTGGCAGTGCGTAATTATGACAGTCGGGGATAGCAAGAAGTTGTAAAATGTGAAGTAATCTTCCTAAATGTACTTTTTCTCTGTTTTTTTTTATAGAATCGTATGGAGGAGAGTAAGGCTCTGTTCAGAACCATCATCACATACCCCTGGTTTCAGAATTCCTCAATAATTTTATTTTTGAACAAGAAGGACTTGTTGGAGGACAAAATTATGCATTCACATTTGGCAGATTATTTCCCTGAATTTGATGGTAAGTTGTTTAATACATTTGTTAGCTCCTACTCACAGGGTTGCAAAGGTCCTTGAAAATCCTGGAAGGTCCTGGAATTGCCAAAAGAAA
The DNA here is from genome assembly GCA_027574985.1 of Umimayanthus nakama. Lineage (NCBI taxonomy): Eukaryota > Metazoa > Cnidaria > Anthozoa > Zoantharia > Parazoanthidae > Umimayanthus > Umimayanthus nakama. Next base: position 6,231 of record JAOBRG010104105.1, on the reverse strand, counting down.
ATTCCGGGCCCTGCAAAGTAGCGGTCCTTGAAAACCCTGGAATGGGCAAAAGATTTCACCTTTACCTGTTAAAAAAAGTCAAAATGAGCTGTTTCTCATAACCAGACATGATACCTTAGATGTAACAATGTTTGAAAACGTAAATGGAGGCTTAATTTTTCCCTCAGAAGCAAATCTTATGAAGCTCATTGCTGAGTTTATATACAGATTAATTAAGCTTTATTGATACAGAAGGTCCTTGAATTTGCTCAAAAAAGCCCTGGAAAGTTCTGGAAATGTCCTTGAATTTCGCATCCAGTTAATAGTGGCAACCCTATACTCGGCATGAATAGGTCTTGAGTTGGTGCTGAGTCCCTGAGTTTTGAAGTTTTTGTTTATTTGGAGCAACTTTTTTTCCCTGGTGTTCATTTCCAGTGTTAACATAATTGTGCCCATTCGCACAATACCAGTGATGAATTACATCACAAAACTGATTTTGTTTGAACATCATACATTGTGTGAGCCACATCATGATCCATATAGCACATTGTCCAATTTGTGCATAATGATTCAAAGTAGACTTCCAAAGTAAACTGCAGTCTGTGATAAATCTGGGATCTGAAACGTGAGAGTCCATTGGACCCCCTGTTGTTAAATTGGGGTCCGTTAGCTGGATCTTGAGGTCTTCATTAATAACTACGATTTTCCTTTTTTCCCTTTTTCAAAGCAAGTTTTCTTTCAATTTTTTACTCTTAAATATTGCAAGATTTAAGAGTATTTTCTTCCTGACGGACCAATACTTTCTCAGCTGAGCTCAGTTTAAAAGAAGTATCCAAAGTCTTTCATCCTTTCTGTTTATCCTTGAAGTGTACAAACCACAATGGGTTTTGATTCAGACCCAGTATACAGTTTTTCAGGTTATCCTACTTTTGGCTTTACAGTAGGCAATCTTGGCTAAAGTTTTTTGCAGTTTAATTTCACTACACCTGGTTGTGGCATTTTGGTGAATGGCTGAGAAAATAAATTCATGCAAATAAAGTTATGATTTTCAAGTTTATGATTGTAATGTGATTCAGGGCTCCCGCTTTTTGCAGATTTAAGGCCTTAAAAAGGTCTTAAATCTCCAAGAAGTTGTTTTTGAGGTCTTAAAAGGCATTAAATATGTAAGGTGAATTAAAGTGAGTTTTTCTTGCAGCCAAATCATTGACGTATTCTCTGCATACTATACAGTATCTGGGGCAATTTTAATGCGATTTTCGCATCTAAATTCCCCCAGAACTTTTTTGTTGTTGTTTGGTTGTAAAGTTTCAATTCTAGATTCTTTCGATGTTATCTTGTTTACCATGGAAATTGTTTGAGAAGCGTTTTTGTCCTATAAAGGTTCCTTTTTTTTTTGCACTGAAAAATTTGTCTTAAATTTTTTGACTTTTGGCATTAAAAAGTCTTAAAAAGGTCTTAAGTTTGTTGGTTGCTGAGCTGTAGGAACCCTGGTAATTGCATTTCTCTCCAGTTGTCCCAAGGCAAAGGTTATTGGGCATCAAATATTTGTTGTGCATCTAGTCACAGTTACTTAAATTGGTCGATTTTACCTGGTGCTTTTCCCAGTGTTGTGTTTCAATGGTACATGTATGTGTTTGTGTTTATGTGTGTGTGCATTCATGTGCTTGTGTGTATAGGGAAATTGGTTTGAACTTAAGTTCTCCATCTCTTAAACTTTTTTTCTCCTATTTGTACAGGGCCAAAGTGTGATGCACAGGCTGGGAGAGAGTTTATCCTTAAAATGTTTGTGGATTTGAATCCAGATTCAGATAAGATAATCTATTCACATTTTACATGTGCAACTGACACAGAAAACATTCGTTTTGTATTTGCGGCTGTCAAGGACACAATCCTACAGCTGAACCTCAAAGAATATAACTTAGTTTGAGCCTAGACAGTGAATAGGGGTAATTTGCAAGTGGTATGAATTACTCTCGTTTCAAGCTGTAGAGCTTAAAGAGCACAGCACAGCTACTCCGCTGTGCCTCGGACATTCCAGGGCAGGAAACTGTAGAAAGAGACTTTATTTAACAAAGTGCAGCACAGTATATTGCCCAATCTGGCTAATACAGCCCTGACATCAAAATGTTGTTGTGATATCATTGTTAGAGTGCTTTTTGTGGCTTTTGTTGAATGCAGAGTCCTGAGGTGGCACAAGTTGTATAAGAGTTCATTGTGACACATGTAGATGTGCTACTTCAATTCATCCATTCATGTGTTCATGTCTGTCTTCCTGTCGCCTGCAATAATGTGGAGTAACCAGCGACCATTGATACCAATAAGAATCTCATCTGGTTACATATCTAAGACACCTTACTACAGTTTTCAACCCTGTTTGTCTGCCCTTCCTTCGTGTTGGGGTGGTTATCTTTCCAAATGAAGTCAGTCCTAATAAGGATATGTTGTCAAGAAATGCTCACTTTTATGTGAATATTGCTTTATTTTCCAGCAACTGCCTGATAGTTTCAGATCTAATTAAATTCTCTGACTCCCAAGACCCTAATAATTATTTAATGAATTCTTCTGACTTGCCATTGTAAGTTGTTTGTAAACAAATATAGAGAAGTGTTTAATTTGTTTGTTGGCAAAATACACAGTCCTGTAGTTCATGTTGGCTTTCAGCCAGAATTTTATATAGTAATGACAGTTGTTGCTTGTTTTGAAGTTTGCACACAAAAATTGTATTCATCAGCTTTTATATTAGAGTAGTGAGACTCAAGTTAGCTCACAACTTTTGCTTCTAATACCTTGTTGTAAGCCATTTAAGTTGTTAGAAAAGTAGGATCAAAGTCTTCCAATGTTTTTGTTGCAGCTTTAATCTGAGGTTAAGCTTTGACAGGCCAACAGTTTCCATTTAGTTAAATATGACATTTTCCCTTCTACTAGATTCTTCAATTTTTGTTTTTTGTTCATTCATTTGTGAAGCACTCTTTAAGAGAGTTAGCTTGCTCCTGCACCAACTAGGCAGTCGAGAAGCATTGATATATCTGCTTGGAAAGGCACAGTCAGGGGAATTCTTCTAAAGGGTCAAAATAAAGTTTTGTTTGGCAGCAAACAGTTGAAATAATAATCAAACTAATGTTAGGCAGCTAAGCTGACCAGGGGGGAGGGGGAGGGGGCAAGTATTGCCAGTACCATGGACTAGTAGTTGAGGGTCATGCATAATCTGAACATATGTGCTTATTAAAACTTCATGTTTATCAGCGGTTCAGTATTCGAATTGTACCTGTGAAAATGCTGGTCTTCAGAAATGTATTCCTTGTGACATGTAGATGTCTTGATGTGTAATTTAGATGTCATGTGTTGTCGGAACATGTGTTTGTGGGGTTGATGACACAGTTTTTTGTAGCTTATTTTCATCACCAGTGCATGTAGCATGTTTGCTGCGTCATGTTTGTATCACAAAGTGTGTTCATCACAACACATGTTGTGCCAAGGCATGTTTGAAACACCTGTCCTATGCAATTTACAGCTTTACTATACTAATAGCTGTTCCTTTAGGTGCACCCAAGAAATGTGTATGTATGATATATGTAATTATTAAGGATAAATCAAACAATTACAGAGGACATTATAGAGGTCTGTCAATATATTATTAGTTACAATTCGCAACAGTCATGTAGTCAGGCCTTTATGTGCCTGGTCAGCGGCAATAAATGGAAGCGTGTCTTTGGCACTTGTGGTCAGAGCAACATGACAACCTACTTATGACAATGAGATATAGCTTTTAAGAAATTTGCTTGTTTGAGAATTTTTCAAGACCTCAGGTGAAACAACTCTTGAGTTTTGTTTACGTTTGCAACTTTGAAGGTTGTTAACAAAGATACCATTTGATTTTGATTTGCCACAGTGTATTAAGTTTTTGACCGATTATTGAGACATTTTGTTCTTAAAAGACCTCCGAGGACTTGAAGTCTTAACAGCTGGTGATGGAGAATAGTGAATAACTATAAACAGTTTAGTTTAGAAATATTAACTTACAGCCTGCTTGGATTAAAAATGAAATGTATAAATATTACAACTCCAAGTACAATTTTGTGACTATTTCTGGTTGGAGTATAAGCTTTAGGAGGCCAATTGTGACAGGGGTCGTTTTAGAACTACAAGAAACGAGGTTTACCAGAAGTTTTCTTAAGTCGTAATAGCCAAATCTTTGTGTGCCCTGCAGTGCTGAGTGGCGACAGCAAAGAATATATTTAAAAAGATCACTCGCTTGTCAAGACAAAAGAGCACATGTACATCTTGGGTTAAGTTTACCTGACAAATTCATTTTGAGTAAGTTGTAGCTTGTTTCCATACCGGAGGCACGGAAGTGTTGATATATATTCAGGGCTAGATTGTAATGTTGTAATGTTTTCACTTTCTTCACTCAAGGTTGTATTTCATAATCATTGTAGAAAACTGCTGGTGGCTTTGTTTGTTTTGCCTTTGCCGGTTAGTGTGGTACATTGCGTTTGATTTTTTTACATTCTCTAAAATTTAATTGCTCAGTTGCTTTCATTCTGCTTTTGATTATAGTGAAAATCATGCCAATCATCTGTATTGGCTTTTTTAGCTCATTTTATGCAATCTTATTGAATCCGGTCTTAAGTTGGTAACGCTTTTCCATTCAAAGTGACTCGTTGATGAATGTATTGGTTGGATTAGACGTACCAGAGTTTCGTCTCTTCCTGGCCAGCTTTCGAACTTTAATTTATCGTGAATTGCTACAAGAGTTGAAAGCAACTGAGCTTTGAATAGGATGCTTTGCTCTCAAGATAAAAGCGGTAAACGTTAACAGCCATATTCTGTTAAGGGCCGATGCGGAAGCGGCCCACCCTAGCGATGCCTGAATAGCAAAAATTTGCTGTGTACTGTACTTCTTACATCACTTGATGTTGCATATAGTTGTTCTCCTGTAGTGACTGCAGTCATCAGGGAGGAGAATCCCATCGTTTATCAATTGTAGTTGGGCTTAACAGGGTACCACGCCATCTGCCTCCGCTCTTGACTGTTGTGCATGCATTCTCAAGCTTAGAACCCTTAGACAAAGATAAATTATTATTGTTATATCTACACTCCCTAGCCATTGGCAGGTTCCAACAGTTCAATAAATTTTTTATTCGCCCGTGACAAACAGCGCAGTTGGGATTGACTCTTATTTAATAAGACATTTATCCGTTCGTGTTTATTTCTCCCTGGTGGCGGTCGCGCTTAAGTGCACCACGTTTTAGTGCGGTGTAGTAATGTCGTACAGATTTCTCTAAAAGGTTGCGAAAAGGTAAAAAAAAAAATTTTTTGACCTTGAGCGGTTGAAACGTGGCCCTTAATGAGTGTGTCAGTTTCTGCAGTTTCGTTTCGGAAAGAAGTTTCCTAATAGAGAAAATGGCAGACTTAAAAGACCCTTAGTTAACCGGGATCATTAGCGCTTGTTTTTACTTTGAAACGGTGCCGTTTTTCTCTTGTGCCTTACTAAAATTATTAAGATTACTAGATATTCCAGGTAACCACTAGCACTTTACGATTTCTTTGATGACTACATTTTAGACAGCACTGAACCAGATTTCTTACAATCAACCACAGCCTCGCGCTATTTCGGCGGAATTTTCATACATTTATAATGGAGAGGGGTTGAAGTCTGCCGCAAACCAAAACACAAGCCAAACGAGTTGTAGAGGAATTTTGTTTTTCTTATGTTGGCCTATCCCCCTTTGTAACAACTTTCCCGCCTTTGCCTTTTAGTTTTGTGCATTACTGCTGTTTTGCATTAGGACAAGTAATATATGTTGCTCAGTTAAGCGCGGTCATTAACTTCCAAATCTCGCCGGTGACGTCACAACCCAGATGAAGCTAGCCATTCGGCGCCGTGACGTCACGAAAACCAATCTTATTCAAGCTCCTAAGCAACCAAAAGAAGCCTTACAAGAACTTTACAAAGAAATATATTGACTTCGAAATCCCCCGCGAAAGCAAGTCGCACAACAAATCTAAACTGAATGCTGGCTTTGCCTACCCTCAAAATACTACGTCAATTGTAAACCTGAACTTGAACTCTAAACAAAAGAAACAAACTTGCCTCCAGCTGCAGACACAAGGCGCCTTTCCTTTGTAAGAACTATCAATTTCAAACACCAATTTTTTACAATTAGGCCAAGTAAAAAAAAAAAAAATCGGTTAGCGTCCCCGCCCGACCATTGAAAAAGCGCCCGACTCAATTTTTTTTTATTTTTTATT
>JAOBRG010103994.1:0-19904 GCA_027574985.1 Umimayanthus nakama | reverse complement strand
GGGCCATAAAAGGAAGGAAAAAACTCGGTCCATAACTTGCCGTACGGACCTCGCACTCGGCTAATAAGAGTTTATTACAAATCACCCTTTCCAGGAGCTGCCGTACAAAGTCTTTATATATGTATAAATTGCACATTGCGACCGTTAAAACAACTGTAGCTTGGGCTCCCTGTGATAACATGTACACATGTCTGACGTCATGTCATGTACAAAACAATATCATTGACTTCCTGTGCCTTTTCTTTCAGCCTAGTGCTTATTAATGGTGTGTGTTACAAAATATGCGAATTTAGACAATCACACTTTTTTAACCCTCTAAGCCCCAAGCTGGCCCTATAGCTTACTGCAGCTGACTTCTCCCAAACTGCCTCTAGACTATAGATAGTTTCCTTGTATGCAGATAACCCAAAGATAAGCAGAACTTTGATATATTTTTTATCTCACATAAATTGCAGCGTTTGATCAGTTGTTTTATTCTCATTACAAACCAATTTGTTTTCAGTGAATAATGCACGGAGAGTTTTTTGAAAAACCTGATACAATGGCTGGTGCTGAAAGGGTTAATACGCTTATCAACTGAAAACGCGCAAAACATTTTAGTTATGTTTTGTTTAGTATTCAGCAATACTCAAGCCATCAACATACGCTTGCTCAGCCTCCGCTAAACAATTGCCCTGTTTTCAATGTCTTATTAATTTGTTGTTAATGTATGATCCACCAGCAGCACGAATATGTAGTGATTTTTCGCACTATTCTCTATCTCTCCCTATCTTCAGTTTTTGACCGGGTGCATGGTACATGATGGAGAATTGACCTGAAACTGTGACCTGATACTTACATTGTTATAAAAACAAATTATCAGTTTTAATAATTTTAAGAACTTTTTTGCAAACATTAACGTTTTCAATGCGCTATTTGTTTTAAATCGTTGTGGCTTCCCAGCTTGAAACAGAGCTTTCGTGTTTAAAAGATATTGGTTACAACTGCAAGAAATGGTTTATAATTCTCGGTGCTACTACATATGGTCTCCGAAAGATCTTTTAAACCTATCAATAGTCTTAAAGTTTTCTTTCTAAACAGCACAGGTCACGCATATCTCTGCAAGGTTGTACCAGTTACTGATTTTGTTCTTTACAATTTGATATCAAACACACCTTATACATTATGTGCTACTGGTATATCCTTACTGCAACAGCAAGTCAAAGATAGCGGTTGTTTGCACACCCTTATCTCAACAACACAATTTATAACAAATCAGTGACTAGAATCAATAGGTAACGACAAATAAATACTGAAAACACTGCACCTTAAGACCTACAGATGTGCAAAAATGACTATGATTGTTACTCGCTCATTTGCTTACCATTTCCGTCTGAATTGATCATTGAAGGCTGGACGCACTGATCAGAACTAGAAGTGGCACTGACTCAGTTTTCAGTTCAGTCAAGAAGTATAGTATCGGGCCACGCAAGAAAGGTGAAGTTACGACACTTCCAGTAGAAGAGAAACACAATTGTTCTCTTAACCTTACGTTCTTCTCACGTTTCGCGTCTTACTTTACATTACGTCAAACAATCTCAGCCGCTTGACATATACAGCGCACGTTATTGTCATCAACGTTATATAGACCGATCGACCTTAACTGAGTAACGAGTAAAAAAATGAAAGAATTGGTTGTTTGGGACCGGAGAATCGGCCGAGAAGAAATGTGTCATTTCAATATCCTGGTTGGCGTAAAGTTTTTTTCAACCAACCTGCTGTTTAGATATCTGAGAAAATTATGAAACTTATCTAAGTTAAAAATATAACCTACAACCAGGTTCATGACTGTTTTTTCCATTCGTTTACCATTTTTATCAGCAAAGTGTGTGAAAAACTATTTCAAGATACGTTGTAAAAACAAATCCTGTTATTTAAGATAATATATTCTTTCAAAAATACGCTGCCTTTCGACACAATCATTTTTTAATCCAGGGATCTCTTGCTACTGATCAATGTGCACTTGTTGTACGACAGCGTGCACTTTGATTTTAAAGTATTTTTTCGTGGTGCATGTGGGGTGGGGGAGGGGGGAGGGGACTCGAAGATCTTTGTTGCGGAATTTTCCGAGTTGAAAGCTGGCAAGCTAAAGGTAGCAAACTACATGTAACTGAGTCAGATTGCAAGTACCCATCTCAAAAAATGTGGCCCTCAAAGTATACAATTGATGTTGGTTGCACAAAGGAAATTGAAATACTTTCAACTGAAATACGCAAACAGCGAACACACGAAACAATCACAGGACTTAAGAAAAGTACTTAAATAAACGGACAAAAACTCTATAATCAGAATAGCAGCAAAACCACAAATAGAGTTTTAGAAGGTTTAACTCTATAATTGCTTCCTTCCGTATTGATGACAATCTGTCAAGCGTCTTCCTTCTTTGTTGTCGTTGTCTGAAGTCAGATTCATTTTTAAAAGGTTTTTGGGCTGACGCTGAACACTCTCAAGTTATACGTGTTTTGAGGATTTCGGTTTCAAACAATTTTTTTGACGTCTTAAAAAAATTCTTTAACATTATTGTTAGTATTTGGAAACTGGAAGTATAAATTGGTCCGGCAGCCATTAAAAACAGAAGTTATAATAACAGAAATAGAAATAGAAATGATAATAAAAATAATAATAATAATAATAACAACAACAACAACAATAATAATAATAATAATAATAACAATTATAATAATACATGGCAAAGAACTTAAAAACAATGTTGCTTGTAAGTGCCAAACACTATGGGCGATTTTGCACTGACAAACAATAGCTGAAAATCAATTTATTTCCGTGGCTGTGTGCAGTATCCGGAACAAAAGTTCTTCCTCTTTCCTTATCCTCGGATATGTTCTTAGCATGTTTTGGGTACTTTTCAGCCGCGTGTTCTTGTACAAAGGTTCTTGTAAGAAAAAAGAGTGTAGTCGATTGACATTGCACCGACGCCGTCGTTTTAAAATCGCCTACTCCTTACAAGAGCTTGCAATTCTGTTTGATAGTCTTATAATTATAATATGTCGCTATTTACCTATGCTGTTGAAGTCTGGCCGTAAGCCTATGACGGGAAATATCTAGTGCAGATACAAAGATTGTGTAAGAAATAGCTTATAACTAACAGTGGTATGATTAGGAATATGATGATAAGCAGCTATGGGATAAGATACACCCATTGCCTAAACTATCTTCTCCCACGTCTGCGAGAACGAGGCCACAAGCTACACACACTAACTCGTGTAGATACAGAACTTGTTTTAAAAGCTTAAATACGCGGTTTCAGTAACAGATGCCTTTAAACTTTTTATTGTTTCAATAGTGCTGTATGCACTTAGTTATTCCTTCTTCAGATTTTTAAAAATTGAATTATCATTGTATAGTATTATTATAGTTTCATCCGGTGTCAGTTGTAACTACCAATTCAATCAAAACCTTATAACATCATCATCATCATCATCATCGTTTTTATTATTACTGTTATTATTATTACGACTATTATTATAGTAATAATACTATTATTATTATTATTATTGGTTTATTATAATTATTATTGGTTTACTATTGTTATTACTGTTACTACTATTATTATCATTATTATTATTAATATTGTTATTATTGTCATCATATTTATTGTAAGAAACAAATCATTTCCATGATTTTGTGCAGTATCAACAAAATACTGATTTTTTGCCTTTTCTCAGTCTCGAGTCTGTTTTGAACAATTCGGATATTTTTCAGCCTCACGTTCTAAATAAAAAAATGGTGCTTATAGTTAAAAATGAGTGTAATTGTTCATTGTTTTCCTTTTGCTAGCATACTGTTGACACTTGTCAAGTATATCGATTTATTTAAAATCGTTATCTTTTGAAGTCAGCTAACCCAGCTGTCCGCAGAATCAGCGTGCTAAAACGTGCAGTTGATACACTTGTGCCTTTGTGTCTGCCAAACATGCCAGACAAAGCTTTTATCCGTCCATCTCTGTAACGGTTAATAGCCTTAATAAATAGCATCCCCACGAAAGCAGTTGAAACACACGTAGTTTGCCCACACGAAACTTTCCAGAACTGAACAATTGTCAATTGACTGAACTCGAGAAGAACCCAGCCTAGCACAACACACACAGTCTGACCGAAGGATAAGTTCGTCTACAAATTTTCCTATGCTGTTTATTCCAGCGAGATGGTAAGGAGTTTGAATTCTCTTGTGAGAGAAATGTCTTTTCAAAGCGTTTGGTATATTAATAGGGATCATATATTTTTAAATTTGAACAACTTTAATCTGTTTAAAGTTCTGCTTATAACAGCTGCCAAAAACGTTTTATAAACATCTCTTAGGTTATTCGCAGAAAGAAGACCTACTCATTCAGTTTTGGCAAGGTGTTTTAGTATTTAAATGTGATTACAAGTTTAATACTTATTGTTTTTGATATAGAATGGTCGAATGAGTGAACGAAACCAGAATTTACAGGCGATGGGTATAAAATTTATTTAAACCATTAGCCTTCTCAGATAACCTTTGGCGAATACTTACTTCCAGGAAAGCAATAAGAACGAATCAAACCACCTAAATTGTTACTTAAATGTTCTCATGGTCATAAATAAAGTAACGTATTCGCTTTTATTAGATCATGTATTGAAATGTCTTGATTTATTCTCTTGGTACTGGCAGTATTAGCCAAACAGAACATATAAATGTCAAAGTGTTTCAAGGCACAGAGCTGCAAATTTACCCTCACACTGATTGCAGGATCTTATTTACTAAAACCATTTAGTAGTCTGACAGTTGAATGGTTCTTGACCAAAACTTTTCGATCTATTTTCTGACCTATGGCCCAGTTCATACATCGAACTTTGGATGTAACGAACCTAATCGTTCTTTCAATCTAATAACTACATAAAAAAAAGACAAACAACAAAGTAACAAAAAAACACTGGACTTTCTTAATTGAAAAGTATGCTTTAGCTCTATGAATATTCCAGACAGAAAGGCTTATTCTTTTAAAAGGTTTAGTCATAAAATGTTAACACAACTTTGACTTACTTCCGGGTAAACTACTGGTTTTGTCATGCAACTTTGGACTTGCGAAGCTGTGCGGTTTCCAAGGGGAATTGGTACAGTGCCGTGCCAGAATGTGGTAAGGAGATGCAGTTAAAATATAGCTTGACCTGAAAAAAATTTGGTTTAGTTTAACCATTTTCGATCAAATCTCTGATTCTTCAACTACTGGTATTTTACTATTTACTTACTAAAAATTATTTCAATATTACATATTTTGAGCCATTCTCCCATCTCCCATCTTTCAACTGTAAATTTTGATACTCGAGTTGAGTCGAAGATTAGCAAGCACTAAATACCGGCATAATTCAGCAAACCGCATTTATTTGATACATACGTTTCCTATAGAAAACCGTAAGAGTGAATATGGCTCAAAATTTAGTAACATTCTAGGAACGTAACCGAGGGTAAGGAAAAGTAAAAGGTTTTTTTTTACTCTGGACTGGATACTTTACAAAATGATGGAAATAATTTGCTTCTCGGCAGCCCGTGTCAGTACAACATTGCCTATAGTGTTGTGTATGTAAAACTAGAGAATTTGTTTAATAACCATTCTCATTTGTTAGTATGTCGCTTTCTTGCGCCCAGCCAGGGTAGCGGCTCGTTACTAACGCCTCTATTAATGCTTCTGGTTGGTTTACTCGTGAATGGCGACAAAACAACAACTTTACGCCCAGTACCAACATTGTAATTACGTTTAAGAGTATTTAAAATGTTTAGTTGAAGACTCAAAATGTTTAAAAACATTCAGCATCGACAGCCCACACCTTAGACGTTCTCATACAAAAAAGATTGTAACTTCCATTCAGCTATAGATAAAATACTTCAGCTCAACCTTCCGTTAGAGGGCGTGGCATCAATCTTCAACCTTAAGCCTTCAGCTTCTTCCGTATCATGTCAGATACCTGAAATGCTTTGGAAACCTGTCGCGTCCCTTCATGTGATTTTAGCTAACACATCATGACCCTCAGCAATATATATTCCAGATCATTCCTTATTTTATTTCCATTATAAATTGCCCAAAAGATTCAAGGTTTTTGGATCTGATATGTGACAGCAGAATTCTCCAAATTTTTGTCCAGCCATATATAGCTAAAGCTACGTTTTTTAAAAACAAGCTGTACGTGGCTTGAGCAAGGTGATTTTTTGTTTAAGTTTCTTAAATAATGTTCTTTATCAAAAGAAAAAATATATCCTGTAGGTACATTAAAATTTATTGCTGAAGATATTTAAACATCACGAAAGATTCTTGTATATGTAATGCGTAATTTCCTCCAACAACTCGTGTTCTAATTTAAAGAGTTTGAACTTACATTAATTAAGCTACAAAAACATCTTCATATAGTTCGAAAGCAATTTTTTAAAAACTTTCTATTGGGAGGATTTGTTAATCGTTTCAGTAAAATAAGAACGGGAATATAAACGCAAGTTTGCATTCGCAGGAGATTTGTTGGTCTAAGCACTGAGCTTTAAACAGTTTTTACAGGCGTCTGTACATAATTTAAGAAAAAGTTATGTGCGCACGCGTACGATTCTAGATACCCTTGAGTAAGACTTGGTATTCGATTTTTGTTTGAATGGCAAATTATTTAACAATGAGGCAGTCAAATGCGCTTGTACGTTCAACATGTTGTTTAGTGTTTCTTTGTGTTTCGATTAATTGTTTTAGTTTACTTAATTAACATGTTACAATGTTTAAGGGACTGGGGGAAAGGGATGGGAGGGTTGTCACGGTAAACAGAGTCTTCCGTCCATGCGTTTATTGAGATTGCCCTAAACTGAAACATAAACTAATTTTACTAACTGATAATGTCTTGAAACACAATGTTCTTTTAATTAGCTCTTCTAGAACTATCACTTTCAGATTTAAAATAACTGTTTATTCCATCTCCGCAACAGACGCCGAGCACTCCCTAAACAAAGTACAGAGAAACTTTAAGATTTTATTAGGTAATTAGATTGATTTTTAAAAAAATTGTTATAGAAAAGGTTAATCAAGCAAAGCTTTTAATTTTAATATAGTTTTCTTTTTATAGTTAATTTTTTAAGTATAACGTTGTAAAAAGTAAAATATAAAATATACAGGATATCATTTTATATCATATTAGGAATAAAGACCATTGGTTAAAAAAAAGGTATTTGTCGAAAATGTTATTGGTGCTTTGTTTTGCTTTCAGATTACTGTGAATGAGTTCTTGACAATGCACTGTCCTCTGCCTCTGCTGCTATTCTTGGCCGCATTTACGACACAATTGCAAGGAAATCAAGGTACGCTGAGTGGATTTGAATATCTTATAAGAACATCTTATTTGAAGATGAGGTTGGATATTGTTAACAAGTTTGAGGCAAAAAACAGCTTTGTACATGTTAAAATACCTTCCTGAAACTCATACAAAATTTCTTGATTTGTGGATAAATATTAAAACAAGAAATTTTGCGACATCGTCATTATGTCATAGTTATCATTGTATAACCGCTCACAAGCACTTTAAAATCTACACCTTTATTCAAACATTGCTCTCCCTAAGTATAATTTTATTTACCCCAATATAACAGAGTTTACAGAGAGAAGGGGGAGCGGGACAAAATGCCCCACCCGCCCCCCCAGCTATTGGGCCTAACGCTTCTCAGCACTTGCTGAAATACACAGATAGTAAGTATGGACAAGATGATTGAAGAAAGGTATAAACTATAAAGAAATGGGAAAGCTGAGTGTTACTAAAGGCAAGGTTTGGGAAGTCTACAGTGTTTTGTAGACGATTTGGTAGACTCCAGGACAGTTACGCCGCAAATTAATACTTTGTACCCTCTTCATTACAGGTTGTGGCGGCCACTCATACCTCTCTGGCAAATCAGGTAACCTGACAAGCCCAAACTTCCCGCGACAGTACAACGAAAACACAGTCTGCGAATGGACTATCAGTGTACCAAACAAGAGATTAATACGGCTAACTTTTGTCGATTTTGACCTTGAAGGAGAAGGGAACTGTAATTATGATTCTGTTGAGGTGCGGGACGGTCCTTTGTCGTACAGTCCTCTGCTCGGGAGGTTTTGTGGGAACCAGAGCATTTTCCAAGTATATTCTACTAGCAACAAGGTTTTCGTTCGATTTAAGTCCGACAGTTCCCTTAACAAGAAAGGGTTTCGAGCCATATTTACTGCGGTAGTAACAAAAGGTAAGCTTACAAGTTAGCACTAATCAGACTGTGCTTAACGGAGTCACCGTGGAATGAACTCTTAAGCTATCATTATACTGCTCTAAAACAAACTTTAATCCAAAAATTGAAGCCGGTTTTGCTGACGCGAAGTCACAGACATGATTTTAAATTAAACACGACACAAAACTCGTTTATCAATGAACCACACCCAGTTTGGAATCACCTTTTTACGCGAAAGATAATGCTTGTGATTTAACAAGTGTAATCGAATAGCTGTCTTAGCTTTTTAAAAATTATCTGCTTTGTGACTGGCTTGTTCAAAGTAGTGTGATTACAGAATCAGAACAGGACAATTAATTCTGTAATGAATTTTGTCAAGAACTTATCAAAATGCAGTTATCACCAGTGATCTCAGAGTAACATATTTTGACAGAGTAAACATGCTAAACACCAGATGGTTTTGCCACGAATTCACACTAACATACAAGTATGATTTTCAAGAAGTATGTTAGTTGAAACAATTTACTTATCGTTCTTTTCGAAACATTTGGGGAGTTCGTTATATCTATCTGTTGACTAAAAAAACTAATAACGAACGTACAGATTAAACAGAAGAAAACGTGTTTCTTTTTAAATCGGTGTTTGTTTATCTATTTCTTAGGTGGTGAATGCGAAAAACACTGGCGATACTTTGAAGAATCGGCTTACAAATTTTGCGACATTCCTACAACAAAATGGATAGATGCTCAAAAGTTGTGCCAGGACATGGGAGCAGATTTGATAAAAATCAGCACAGAAAGAGAAAACGAATTTGTACACAAAATTAAAAAAAGCCTAGAATTCCAGAGCTCCTGGCTTGGCTTAACAAGGGGTGCAAACAACAAGTTTAGTTGGCCCGATGGCAGCAGTCTGAACTATACCAAATGGCGACCTGGTGAACTGACCCAAGATGGAAGTATCAGTAAAGATTGTGCTGAACTGATTGGTGATCGCTGGAGGAGTGTACATTGCCATAGGACAAACCAGGCCCCGCAGTTTGTCTGTGAGAAAAGTATGTACACTACAAAAGCTGCATTATGTCCGCAGGGAGCTTATGTGTTAAGTTTCCATTATTCAGGAGGGAAGCACGTGCCTAATAGAGAGGGGGCTGCTCCAAAGTCAAAAAGAAGGTCAAAAGAAAGAATTGTATCGCTTAAAAAGAAAACAGAACATTTACGGTCAAAACGGTTTTATAATAGTTTTCTAGACCAAGTCGCTATCCGAAGTTGCTACTCTTACTGGGGGGGGGGGGGGGGAGAGCGTTTACAAGTTTGGACGCCTACGTTTGGGGAGTAGAGAGGTGATTTGACTGGTTTGCTGAGTTATCTTTAACAATAACAATCAAACCGCATAACATTTACAATAATTAAGGAAGCGTTTTTATATGCAAAACAGATGAATGCGTGATGATAACTATCCAAAACGACAAAGTGTTTGCCTAAATCGAAATTTTCACTTCTTACGGACACTACACTACCCTTTATTTGCCCTGGGAAGACCATACATTTGCGATTTTGTTTTTTGTTTTTCTCAGTTCTTCATTCATACTATTCATCAAGGTGGTGCATTCTTATTCATCTTGCATTTTACTTGAAGCTCACGTCAGTTACCTTGCTTTTGATCGAAATGACTCAAGTGATTATATCTAGAACAATTTAGATAATATGGTATTTTTTTCCAAATATCGTTTTAGAAAACAGGTTGAGTAAATGCCAAAGACATCCTCTTCTCTCAACGACTGAATCATCCACAAAGTCGGTGCTAACGGTATCTTCGTACAAAGACTCACATCATAACGTTACTAAAGCCCTACTCACCAACATCAAGGGTATCTGGTGCCCCGGATCAAACACGGCTCAAGAATGGATCCAGGTGGACTTGGGAAAACTGCACTTTATTTGTGGTGTGGCAGCTGTCAATGATGCTAGAATAAACAACCGGGCTGCAGTCACCTGGTATCGAGTGTATTCATTTGTAACACAACCAGACTCGTCCCAAATGAAAGACGGCTCACAGGTAGAAGTCTCTTTCTTTGCATAGCACTAAAGTCCTAAATGTTCCAAAACTCTTAGCTTTGATACTCACAATTGTTTAAGTGTCTTAACTTTAATTAAAAGCTTTTAAGCTACATCCTCTAACACATTTAAGCTAAGCTACAAAAGTATCCTTCACTCACCTCCGAAGTTAGTGTAATATTTCTTTGCTTATTCATACAATGTCTCTGCACCTCTGTAGTTTAGTTCTAGTCTAAAAACTGTTGCATAGAAGTCCAAACATTGCATACTATTTTGATTTCTTTTGGCTTCCTTACAACGTAAACGTTATATTTCTAATACTAATTATGCACTATTGTTATTACTAAGAACCTTTGGTTGAAATTTTAGTTTACATTATCAGATATCACACAGTTTTCGTTCAAAAATCTCTTAACGGTTTGCCTAGCAAGCCGGTGTAGCCCAGGTTTCCGTAAACAGTTACAGGCGTTTGACTGGTGAGGGGTTGACTCGGTCTGGCGACTTGACCCGGGCTTGCAGCCAACTTGGGTTCAAATAAATCTGAACAGCCAATAAAAACTTACGTGAGAGATTCTTCCTCCCCCGGGCCTGACAAACGTTGTGAGCGATCAACAGGGCAAGTAATATTCGTGTCTGTGACTGACGTTTTGTCAGTTTTTATTGAAACAGGAATTCCTTACAAACACTGCAGTTTACAAAGCTGAAGTACGTGATTTTCAACGGATAGCAAGGTATCTGCGCTTCGTCTCAACTCGCTGGAGAAAATGGCCTTGCATGAAGATCCAGGTCTATGGCGAGGGAAAAGGTATAAAACGCTGAAAACTTAAAAATACATGTATGGGCTAACTCTTTTTGTTTAAATGTTTGCTCTATTCCCTGGGATGACTCCAATTCAGTTTGGATAGGGGAGTGCCTTCCTGTTCAACCTTAAGCCCTAGTTTACCTAGGTAAAATCGGAGTTGTTCACTCAGTACAAAGACTAAGAGTTAGCTAATTAAAGGTCTGATCAGTCCCATTTAAAGCAATACTTTCTTTTTAATTAACCCTTAAAGCCATTAGAGGGGGTGTAACTGACCCCCATCGATTTTTTTGGCTTTAAGTTTTGCTGCTTGACCGATCGTCAAAAGCTTTTGCACAACAGTTTCTCGTTTGTTAACACTTCTTTTGACGCTAATTAAGCGACTTCACAAGTGATGACGTCTTCGTAAAAAGTCACGCAATTTGCGTGTTGACTACAAAATTTCAAACTTTCACTAGAGACTTAGTAAATACTGACACAATCACGATGAATTCCAACAATTTTGTGGATTTCAACCGCTAAATGCTATGTTTTTTGTCAATTTGTGGTACAAAAGAGAAAATTTGAACAAAACCTGAAAATTTAAATACCCAAGACGGCTGCCGCCTGGAACGTCATTATTTTGAGTATTGTTGCCGTGGAAACGAATTAGACACCACGTAGTTTTGATTTATTGAAAGTACAAAGGAAGCTCTCTATATGTACGAAATCACACGTAAATCGGATGAATTGTGTCGAATGTAGAAAAGGGGGTCGTCCGACTGACTCCCACAGTCAAGACTTTGCGTAACTGTTTTTTCTTCGAGGCTTCTAGGGTTATTACTAGGCTAAAGAGAAACTATTTTTTGGGAAGTCCTGGCTGCTTATTATACAGTTCAATGATTGCTTTCATTTCAGTTCCACAACTGCAAATGTCGCTTGATATCAGTAACAAGACAGTGGATGCCACAAATATATCTTCAACTTCATTCAGATGTTTAGCGGTTGGATACCCGTCCCCAAGCTACACGTGGTTCAAAGATGGGGCGGAGGCGATTCCTAACGGAATACTTAGTGAGCAGAACAGCTTGTTGCAGTTGACGCAGTTAGATTTGACAAGCAATGGCTGGTATACATGCGTTGCTACCAATGTTCTTGGGAGTGTCAATTCTACAGCATATCTTACGGTGACAAGGGACTGTGAGTTGCTGACTTTCATTTTACATATTATTTGATAGACTTGAGATCTATAAAATAGCCGAGAGTGGCTATGGAGTTTTTGATTACAGATTTATGTTTTATCTACAGCTCGTCCAATAATCCTTCAAGATCTTCCAAGACAGATAACTATTATGAAAGGAAACAGGACAGTGCTACTTTGCGAATGTGAAACAAGCACAATACCTCTTGTCACATGGTTTAAAAACGGACAACCAGTAAAGAATATTGGTCGAGTAGCCATCACTGAATCTGGGGGTAATACCTCGCGGTCAGTGCAATCAACCCTACGTATCACTGATACAGATTACACAGATGCTGGAGTGTACAAGTGTGTGTTTAATGCCACAGGAGCGACTGTGTCCAGTAACGGAACTGTTGTGGTCCAAGGTATGTACGCTAGCTCACCTATATTTGTTTGGCCTTGGAAAACTCGTTCACTACAGGTGTAAAACAGTAGTAACACCTTAGTGGTTTATGGTCAAACCATTGACTTGTCCAATAACAAAGAACTTACAAACTGTAATGGACTTCTTTCACCCCCCTAACGTGACCATCACGTTATACAAACAAGGAAAGAGAAAACTGCCAAGTTCATTGAAGTTAGAATCGGGGTTGTTTAGGCTTCCTAGTTTAATACTTTTAGTTATGATCACAACACTTAAACAAAAAAATCTACAGACATATATCATCAATGAGGTGCTTCTCTTTGACACTTTCTTTCATCAGGTTGTTCGCAGCAAGTTAGTATTGATAGGTCGGTTCACACTAGGAGCCTTTTATTGCACTTGCAGAGCGCTTGATTTGTAATTGTGAACGGCAACAGCTGTTACTCTCAAGTGAGCTCAAACTCTTCTTCGTTGCTATGGGATCATGGAATCATGTCGGCAAAGTGCCCTTCAGTTGAGACCACGCTTGAGCGCGCATTAAGACAACACTTTACCAATCAGAACACAGCCAAACCAGCTTTGCTTGTTTCGTGCAAAAGGTGACTGAGCAAGACGGGTTATCACAAAGTGCAGACAAAGTATCATGTGCCTTTCTGAGTATGCACGGAAATTTTTCTCAACTTGACATCTTAAGTCGATTTCAAGTGCACTTTGAGGCACTGTAAGTGTATTATGAGTGCACCTGGAACTTAAGCGTCAACCGTCCTAATGGCAATATTATTTTTACGCAGTTGCAAACCGGCAGATTAATGAACATAAAATAGAAATTCTTTTATGTTTTTTTAAAGGCGGGCCAGAATTTGTCATAAAACCAAAGCCAAGCCAGGCGGTCATTGAAGGAGATGATCTGAAACTACACTGCAAAGCGTTTGGAGTTCCTACACCCGTTATACGATGGAAAATGGACGGACAATACTTGGAGCGTTTGAATACCGATGAGAATGGGACTTCGATCGTTAAGAATGTGAAGAGCAACAATGGATTTAAAAGAACGTACGAATGTGAAGCTTCAAACACTGTTGACAAGATAACGGAATCTGCCAAGGTTACTATTTACTGTAAGTAAAACGTTACTGTTTAATTTTTAATGAAAGATAGTGCTGTACGATTTCACTTTTCCAATAACAATCTTTTTGCTTGACACAGCATTTGTAGCCGATACCACAACAATGATATTTTCAGCTGTTTATATTTGCTCGGTTAATTTAGTGATTTTTTTTTTAAAAAAATTCTTCTTATACCAACAAATTTTCTTAGGTAGTGTACCTTGCAGGGCCCTTGGACTGTTGTAGTTGGACTTTACTGAATAAGTCATTTATTATATAGTGGAAGCTCAACGAACAACTAAATAAATAGATGTTAAGTTTAGTTTGCTCGTGTTTTGTCAGCGCACCCAGTTATCACAACACCACGTGAAACAGAAACGAGTGTAATTCAAGGAAAATTTGCTGCTCTCCGTTGCCATACGACTGGAAACCCCACACCTCAGCTGGATTGGTGGAAGGATGGAGTTCCTCTGCTGCAAACATTTAGAATCCTTTTCCAGAACAACAAGCAGGTTCTGATGATTTCACGTTTGGAAAAAAAGGACTCAGGGTTGTACGAGTGTGTGGCATCAAACATAGTTGGATCTGCTACTGCAAGAAACAATGTCAGCGTGTTTGGTGAGATATATAGTTGCATTTATGAAAATACGGCATATTTGAAATGGAATGGGGGGCGTAGGGTGGAGATAAGTTTGAGGGCGGAAGTCAAAGGGGGCAAGGTCTGATTTTATAAGTCTTAAAACTGATATGTTTAAAAGGAAATTGTTGCGGTTGGTATTATTAGTTTGGGTAAGGAATGAGGGCACGGGAGAGGTGGCGAGGGGAAGAAACAAGAGTTGGGATTGGTTGTTTGGTGGGTTAATGCTACAATTGGTTCTAAACATTTTGTAACACTTGTAGGACTGTAAGTATTAACGCTTTTTAAAGCTCCACGATGATACAAATACATTAAGAGAGGTAATCATTTGACCTTGAAATGAATAAAGACGAACTGAGCGCGAACCGAGTTTCTGGAATTTGGATTGGTTCTGCGAACAGTTGGCGAACGCGAACCGAGTTTCTGGAGTTAAAATTGGTTCACCGAACATACGGTGAACTCGAACCGAGTTTTTAGAGCTTTGACTGATTCTGCGAACAATCGACGAACGTGAAACGAGTTTCTGGAGTTTTGGTTGGTTCTGCGAACAATCGGCGA
This sequence comes from Umimayanthus nakama, assembly GCA_027574985.1. Taxonomy (NCBI): domain Eukaryota; kingdom Metazoa; phylum Cnidaria; class Anthozoa; order Zoantharia; family Parazoanthidae; genus Umimayanthus; species Umimayanthus nakama. Next base: position 4,929 of record JAOBRG010103994.1, on the reverse strand, counting down.
AAGCGAACCGAGTTTCCGGAGTTTTGATTGGTTCTGCGAACAATCGGCGAAAGCGAACTGAGTTTCTGGAGTTAGAATTGGTTCACCGAATGTGCGAACCGAGTTTCTAGAGCTTTGATTGATTCTGCGAACAATCGGCGAACGTGAAACAAGTTTCTGGAGTTTTGGTTGGTTCTGCGAACAATCGGCGAAAGCGAACCGAGCTTCTGGAGTTTTGATTGGTTCTGCGAACAATTGGCGAAAGCGAACCGAGTGTCTGTAGTGTTTATTTGTTCAGCTAACGCATGGCGAACACGAACAGAGTTCCTGGAGTTTTGATTGGTTCTGCGAACAATCGGCGAACGCGAACCGAGTGTCTGTAGTGTTTATTTGTTCAGCTAACGCTCGGTGAACACGAACAGAGTTTCTGGAATTTTGGTTAGTTCTGGGATTACTCGGCGAACGAGTTTGCCACCTGATTAGATTTGATAAAATTTTTGAGCATGTTTGCTTCGCATCGTGTTCTATCTTCCCTGACTGGCATACAATTAAGTAACTGTCAGATCACATTCACGGCGATTGGCAGTTGAAACAAAAGTTTAAAAAAAGCTTTGCAAAACTTGTAGTGAATGTGCTTTTCAAGGTCAAATGAATTTCGCACTATTCCCTCTCCGATTCTGCATTTCGCATTTTTTTTGAAGAACAGGATGGAGGTACACATAGGGTTTCAATAGATATATATGGACGTAAACAGGTAACAGTTAAGTGCTGCGAATGTACGAAGGAAAGCATAGACATGTAGCACATGCAAACGTACAAATCTATCTGTCTGTCAAGCAAGTACACAAATGTAACAAAACAGGTTACTTGTTAGATCTGTTTAATTTAAGTTGCAAATCCTAATCAAGTCAGTGCATTTGCAAGGGTCGCTTGTAGAAAGTATACAATGTTTATATATATTTGTAGTAGATCTAAATTCAGGGCTCCCATTGATAACAGGCCGCTTATGATATATAGGCGTGGCTGACGGGACTACCCTGAAGTGAATGTTGTTCTTAAATAAAGGTTATCTTTCTATCTAAAGTAAGTTTAGACAACATTCCTTGTCTTTGTAATATTTTATAGGAGAACCTGTAATAAACAAGGAACTAACTAAAGCTGAAGAAAGCACGTCTCTTGGAATTACAGCAAGCTTGATGTGTTTTGCATCCAATCCACGCCCCGTGAAATACTCTTGGACGAAGAACAGTAGTGAGCTTCATGACACTGACAATATCCAGGTGTACAACAACATCTTGGTTGTTACACCTTTAACGCTTAAGGACTTTGGTGTGTATGTATGTCACGTGATCAACATTGCCGGCTACACCAATTACAGCATTGCACTCGTTCAACTACAGGAACAAAACAAAACTAGTAAGTTTTTAATTTTCAACCTCACTTCCCTGTGTTAGTATTGACTACTTTACAGTCGGCACTACCGTTCAATACCATTGCTGCTTTATGTTTTCTTTACCTTTTCAATTTTCATTACAATGTCATTACAACTGGCCTTGTTGTTAACTTTCTACTATACTCATTCTTTCAGGTGTAAGTCGTTGACACTACCTGTTGCCACGAGCTATCAACAGAGTCTTGTTGTTTGCTTTAACTTTGAGAAAGTTACATCTTTTTTGCCATTTCCAGCAACATCATTATTTTCTTTATCATTGTCAGTACAATTACCATCAATCTTAAAAATCGAAAATCCAAGAAGCTAGCCATTGGCGGCCATCTTGGATTTTTGTAATTGTTACCATGGCAACAGCGGCTAAATATTCATTATCTATTATTAGTTGTGTATTTTTTTCTCAGAACAGTTTAAAGAGAGGTCTCAGCTATTAGGTTTGTTTCGGCCTAAACAATAGGTTTTTAGAGAAAGATAACCATCATTCAGAAAAGTGCTTTAAACTAGACTGTATTCATGTATTTTTTGCTTTCCATTATCTTCTCCATGCTCTTTTCATTATCGATCGCGAGAACTGTGCAAACGAGTAAGCACACAGTTTCATTGTCCTCCCTTTCACTAGGTGTACCTGTGGCGGCCAGCGGTTCTCCCCTTGAGAGTATGGGGCTTATTTTGGCGGTCGCTGTTCCTGTCATGGCTGTGATCCTTGTTGCGGCTATTGTTATCATTGTTCACTTCTATCGTCGCAGTCGTTACAAGCAACAGACAGACGAGTCCTGAGACGGGTCATAAAATCAACTTAACCCTAGAAGGCATTAGGGGGGAGGGGGTCTGACCCTCCGCCCCCTCGATTTTTCTGGCTTAAAATTTTTGTTCTTTGACCGATTTCCAAAAGCTTTGACACAACTGTTTTTTGTTAGTGAACACATCTTTTGACCCTAATTAGGTGACGTAACAACTGATGACGTCATCATAATAGTTCACGCAACCCGTAGAGTGCCTAAAAATTGGAATGTTTTGCTAAAAATGCGACTATTATTGCCTGAATACTGACAACTTCACTTTATTTCTTATTATTTAGTATATTCCAATTGCTAAACCATGTTTTCTAACCATTTTTAGTTTTAAATTAGAAAATCTTAAATTTCCCAAATTCCAAGATGGCGGCCGCAGTGACGTCATTTATTTTGATTTGGTTGCCATGGAAACCAATTAAACGCCACGAGGTTTAGATTAATTGAAACTACAGTAAAAGTTCTTTATATATACCAAATATCAAGTCAATCGGATGAAAAGTGTCAAAAGTCAAGGGGGTGGGGTCACATTGACCCCCCCCCCCCTTATGCTTTCGTGTAACTATTTTTTACCTTATGCCTTCTAGGGTTAAACAGCTGCCGGATAGATTCTTGATAAGAATAGTAACAACATCAGAAGCCTTAACTTTCTGATGTGGCAGAACCGTAATGTTATTAAACTTAGTTTAATTTATTCTCTTCATCGCAAACACAATATAAATGGGTTTGTATTTAAATGATAAAGAGGAATAGCAAAACAAGAAACAGTTAAGCAGATGTGACATGGGAAAGGAAAAACAAGTCTACCGTCCTAGTTGATATTCTTTTCTTAAGAAACACCAATTGCAGGATTTATAATTGGATCTACAAATTGGTACCTTAATTAAGGACCTATTGCTGACGACGTCATCATGACGTCATCATAAGTGTTTTTAGGATTTTCTTCTTATTTTTTCTACGCCATCTTTTCTTCTTACAAATGCCTACAAAATCATGATTTTGTGGTATTCTGGAGTTAATGACCTATTCTCACCACAGACTGTTATTTGAAGCTGTGACGTAATGATTACGTCTTTTCTTTGTTTTCTATGATACAAGTGACTTTGAAACTACTGGTTACCATAGCAACAGCCAATTGCCTATGCCAACTAAACGAATTCCAAAATGTTTCCAATAAAATTTTAGGAAAAGTTACCTACTGTTTACCACTAGAAAGTAACAACACAAAATGTGAGAGTGGGAATGATTCAGACCCCAACCCCCCCCCCCTCCCCCTCGCCCCCGATCTGGATAGGGTTTAACCTAAGAAAAACACGCATGAAGTTTGTAGAATATGAAAAACCGTTAGCAGAAAGAGTGATGATGCTTTCCCTTTCTATAACGAAACTTCATGTTGAACACTTTATGCGTTCTCTTTTTACACTGTGCAATAAAACCGATGTTTGAAAAAAATTAGGGGTATATTTAAATAGTCTGACGTGTACTCACATGTGCACTGTTGTATTTGTTGACCAAATTTGTAGTATAAGATATAATTTTAGATTTAGGAATCGGTCAGGAATCACTGGGGGAGAGTTCCGATTGGGAGAAGGCCAGGGCTCTGATATTTGTCCACACGAAAAGCCTGAAACATTTGATCCTCCCGAAACTTTTGGCAAGAAAAATTGAAAGGGATTTAATTAACCTCTAAACGCGCTTTCCTATTTTACCGCACACCAGATACTATTTTAATAATATTTAAAAACATGTATGATTTTCTAAGTAGTTGCAAATATATAGACTGAAACACATACAATTTCAAAAATAATATATACTGTATTAGGTATACTTTGGACAAGGCTTCTATTGGAATTCACGCCGAAGGACTAGTTAGTTGGAGAGAGATATTAAGGTCAGCCGGCTTTGATAAAAAAATTATGATCTTCCCTTAATTTACGTAAAAATTTAGTGACCCCCTCCCTGTAACTTTTTTTTTAAAAAAAAGAAATGACCTTCTCTAATAGTGGCCGATCCTCACCCCCAAGTAATATCTGACCGATCCCTTAAATAACATGCATGAACTGCGTAGTGCTGTACATGTTTTTCAATTTCATGTGTGTTTTATAACAAATAAAGCAAAATACATTGTATAATTTGGAATAAACAAACTGTTGTAATTATTGTTGTTGCTGTTGTTGTTGTTGTTGTTGTTGTTATCACCGTTGCTCTACCATTGAGCTACAAGGCCAGATGGGAGCTTGTCGTGCAAATTTAATGCATGCAACTTTTTCCCAACAATTTTGGGCAATAACTAGCGTAAAGACAACCAAACTGTCACTGTCCCTAACTGAAACTTCATTTAACATGATTTCATATGTTTTCACCCCAAATAACCCACTTTTGTCTGAACAACTTAAAAATCTTTGAAACTAGTTCAAATTCTCCTCTCCTCTTCTCCTCTCCTCCGCCATATTGTGCATGAAATATTTATAGAAAATTTATTTTCCACAAAGGAAAATTAAACGAATTTATGCGCTGTGTGACGGGAACTTGTTTCCAGGCCCACAGCGGCCCATACTCCGCATATCCGGGGCCTTCATTTGGGGGTAAATAACAGGAGCTAGCATATACCCAACCAGTGAATAGTGTTTTACGCGCGCTGTGATTGGTTCACTAATCAGTGAATATCCTGGATATTCACTGCTTAGCGATCGTGCGCGCGCGGTAGCT
>JAOBRG010103883.1:0-19905 GCA_027574985.1 Umimayanthus nakama | reverse complement strand
TTTTTACTTTCCCTACATAAAAATCTGTTAAACGAAAGTGGTACAAATAAAGTTATTGTTGTTGTTGTTGTTGTTGTACCCAACAAAGGCACAGCATCTTTTCGTTGGCTTTTGTGTATGCCAGCTTCTAATGTTCTAAGAAAACCACACTGAATGCGAAGCCGAAAACTTTAAACTGAAGTAAGCGCGGCCACTTGTTTCTTTCAATCTTTGTGTTATTGCTTCATACTTTTTTAAAACACCTGTTTTTCTGAATCAAGGATGGATGTTTTTTGAAGAAATTGTTTATATACATAACTGGAAAATGGTATTTTTGAAATATCAATTTTTCTGTGATCTCAGCCGAAAAAACGTTTAAAAAGCGATGCAAATTACAGTTGAACTTCACCTTACTACGTTTAGTTGCTTTCAAACAGTGTAAAGGTAACAAATATAAGGTTTATGCACTCCGAGTACAGGGTATCCACGCGCGCACTTAATACACGAAAACCATATTGAGCCACCTTAAGAGCAGACTTAATGATACACAGTTTTGCAGTTGACGTCAGGGGTCAGATCTATTAGCTTGAAGAGCTGCGCACTGCAAAACGGTACTGAATAACATTAAAACGTATACAACGAGCTAAATCCGCTGTTTACAAAAAAAATGCTTGAGGATCTGAAATGCTATCTAGCGATAATTTAGTAGCGCTTCTCTATTTTCTCTTTAAAGCTTATTGTATAAGATGTATAGATAACATCTAACTGGTGTTCGTGAAACGACCCGGTTTGTTGCAACTAAACAATGTAAATGTTGTAACTTCCATGCAGACGAGTGAAAACCAAATAAAAACATACCAACGTGGAGCGGCAAAGAGCTGTTTATTTCTTTTTTAGTTCGTTTATTTGTTTCCTAATTTGATTGTTCTTCTTTAGTTGTTTAATTAATTGACTGATTATTTGATTGATTTACCAGTTATAAATCTGCCCTTGATTCTGGTTCGGTTCGGAAGCGTTAATCAGTGACTGATGCATATTTTACGTATAGGCGTGTGTAATTGCTAGAGATACTTGTTTTAGTTTAAAACCTTGGTTTTGTGTATATTGCTACTGTGTGTTTTTTAAGTGTTTTGTTTCTTTTATGAGTTAGTGTAGGCAAGCTTATGAGTGTTGACGTATCACGTTTTACCTTCTGGGACAAAACGTACCTCGATATTTACTTTTCTACCCGAGGTGTTATACAAATGTGTTACTTTAATGTTTGTCAGGTCGGTACGTTACTTTTTATGCTGTTTCATTTATCAGGAAGATCATCTCCAGCAAGCCCAAGAGCCCGCTGATGGGTGGGACATTGAGGTAGAATGTGCACCTTGTGCCACCCCCGAGGAGGTTTCATTACCATCACCAACGCTTTCCTTTGCGTTGACGAATGAACCTTCCACAAGCGAGCTCCTTTACAACCTCAACGCGCCTTTAACGGCCACGGAACAGCTGTCAGACTTGGAGCAGAAGGTCAAACACATGGCAGTTCAAAACAGCCAGATGGTCGCTTCCATTGAAAACGATCAATTGGTTAAAGAAAGCTTGACAACCGTTGCTGAGCATTGGGGTTCTTTCGTGCTGCTCAAAGATAAGGAGCTCAAAGATGTAAGTCGCCAATTTAACGGTTTGTCACTCGTCAAGGAAGCCATCAAAGCAGAGCTCTTTCAAGAGGTATTGTTAAGAGGTAGAGCTTCCCATTTAGCTGAAGTTGCTAAAAAACAAGTCGAGAAAATTGAAGAAAGTATGAAAGAGATCAAGAAAGAAACCAAATGCCTGCAACTGAGGTCAAGAAGGATAGAGAAGTCTCTCCAGAGATGTCAAACAAGGCTGACTCAACTAAAAGAAATAGATGAAGTCCGTGTGAAACGCCTCGAAATCAAAAGAATAAATGAAGAGCTAGCGAAGGAAAACCGAAGGTGTTCCCGAGAGCAGTTGAGTCTCGACATGGAAACCCTTGGTTTATGGAGGGAGCTAGAATCTGTCGGGCAAGAATTGGGTGCGGCACAGTGGGTCAATGAGAAACTGCGACGAGCGGCGAAGAGGAAAGAGGTAAGAAAAATCGAATCTGTTCTTCCTTGTATGAACTCAATAAACTGACACGAACTACCTGTAGGCTAACTGGCAATCTAAGTATCAACCTAAGTCGCGTCCTGCTATCGACAAGGAAAAAAAGTATAAGTTATCGAGTACGTGCAAATAAGTTTAATGATTGTAACCGTTTGACAGTGGAAAGTTGTTGATGGCAGCACGCAGGAAATTAAAAACAAAACAAGAAGTAGACAGGAGTAATTAGCTCTGTCAATATATTTTACTGTTTGTAGTTAATATAAAGTTCTCAAATTACAAAGCCGAATGGAAACTAATTACAAAAAGTTGCATGCACGGAAGATTATTTACAAAAGGGAGCCCGGTTAGGACTCAATACATTAAACATCAAATGCAAATTTCAGCAGAAATCCTACCTTTTCGGCAGCAGCACCCGCACTTCCTTCACTCAGCGGCATTTTGAAACATTGCCATGTGTTTTGTTGAGCCGGTGAGCAACATAAGTAGCAACGTAACTCGCAACGTATTTAAATGCCAACCTAATAAGCAGCAGGCTCGTAACCTAACTGGCAATCTAAGCGACAAACCACGTAGCAACTTGCAATCTAGCTGGCAATCTAAGCGACAAACCATGTAGCAACTTACAATCTAACTGGCAATCTAAGCGACAAACCATGTAACAACTTGCAATCTAACTGGCAATCTAAGCGACAAACCATTTAGAAACTTGGAATCTAACTGGCAGTCTAAGCGACAAACCATGTAGCAACCTGCAACCTAACTGGCAATCTAAGCGACAAACTATGTAGCAACTTGCAACCAAACTGGCAATCTAAGCGACAAACCATGTAGCAATTCGCAACCTAACTGGTAATCTAAGCGACAAACTATGTAGCAATTCGCAACCTAACTGGTAATCTAAGCGACAAACTATGTAGCAACTTGCAACCTATCAGGCAATCTAAGCGACAAACCATGTAGAAACTTGCAACATAACTGGCAATCTAAGAGACAAACTATGTGGCAATTTGCATCCCTATTACCAATGTAAGAAGTAGCCTAACTAGCAACCTAACTAGCAACGTAAGTCGAAACGTAAATAGTAACCTAAATAGCAACTCGCAACATAACTGGCAATCTTAGCAGAAACAAAGGTTGTGCTGTGTTACGTTATTGCGCATGTCACTTAATCAACATTGTAAACGTCCCACAATTCAGTTTTGATTGCAATGAATTTTCTAAATCTTTTTCTTTTCTTATTACACTGTACAGTCAGAACAACTTAGGCAGTGGCGGATCCAAGGAGGGGCCTAGGGGGCCTGTGTCACCCCCTCCTTCCTCCTTTTTGAACTTTGTTTACAAAAGCAAAGTTTACTAGCAAAAAATTGGTATTAAACGAGTACGAAATTTTGTCTCAAAATAATGGAAATGGCCGTTTTAGAGACTCAGTTTTTCGAAAACTTCTAGGGGAGCATGAGCCCAGACCCCCCTAGAAAGTTTGGGCCTTCAGCGCTTGCTGGTGTTCCATTTCGAAATTCCTGGATCCCCCCCTGTTGCGTGACCACTAACAGCCAATCAAAACTCCAGCACTGATAGAGAAATATAACAATGTATATTTTTTGTTTTCAGGGAAAGTTCAGAAGGCTGAAAATGTGGCTGGTGCAGAGGTTTGCTTGATGAACGGATGAACGCTAAACTTCAGTTATTGTGTATCTAGCGTTGTCGATCGGATGAAAACGGACATTTTTGAAAACGCTATAGTGTGGACATGGCCTAAGATTATGGTGTTTATGTAATTTCCATGTAGCCAGCAGCTTTACCTCTTCTCTGTAAAGTAACTTTGAGTTCAACTTGTAATTTTTTCTTAAGGTGCACGAAACCTCGTACAGCACATTAGATTTAACTTTATACACACAGGGCTAAGACACTCCTAGCAAACTTATCTCTAACTAGAAATTCTTAGCCAAATTAATACAACAAATTTTTATAATAATCTAGTTACCCATATAATAAAATCGCTGTGTTGCTCATAATGTTGTTCGTTGTTCAGTGTTTTGTATTAAAGGCCTATCGTTAAACTTTTTTTTGGGGGGGGGGGTTAGTGGTGATATTTGCGGACACCCTCCTACATTCGCTACAACCGATATTTGGTTTTGAAACTTATACAAAAAATTTTTTATTGCAACAATATATCAATTCAAAGGCCGCATGTACAATTTTTCATGTGAACAGATTAGTAAATTAACAAATTTGGCTAAGTAAGGTTTTCAAACGTTATTTGATTTCAAAATCTTATTCAGAATCCTTAAACTTGCAAAAGTATTTGGTTGATTGGATCTTGAAACCGCCGAATGAATGTTCTTGGTTTCCCTATGTCAAAAGAAGTCACAGTCCTGCCTGTAATCGGAAACCAGGGTATCTTCTCAATTTTTGTCTCAATTAAATTCTTTGTTTTGCCAGTAAATTAGAATTAACATAGAGAGAACCTGCAAACTGAATGTGGCAAGGCCGGGGTACCCAGAAGAAGCCAAAGGCTTATTAGATATGGTTAACCTCAGGTGTGTGACATATTGATTTGAGAATATAACTGTCGGGCAGGATCGAATAACAGACTATATTTAGAAAAACAAATTAAGAACTTAGCATTTAAATTTTTTGCAAATACAAACACAAACATACTAAACACAAACAAACACAAGTAGAAACAAACACAAACACAACTAACACAAACACACACAAAAACAAACACAAACACTTTCAACACAAACTCAACACAAAAACAAACAAACACAAAAGCAAATAAACAATAGCAAAGACAAAGACAAACAAATGAACAAAACATAAACACAATTATAATAAACAACCAAACAAACAATTAAAACAGTCACAAACACAATTAACTCAAACACATACAGACACACACACAAACTCAAACAAACACAAACTTAAATAACGCAAACACAAACTGACAGGGCCAGCAGTTCAGCCAGTTTGGCAGCAGTTCGATTTCAAAATAGTACCGGTGGCGTTGGCACAAATCAACAAGGCCAAGAGATCGGCTCTTTGTCTGTCAGGAACTATGAAAATGCTACTAGTATCAGTTCGTAGTTAAGTTACTGTATCCGTTTTCTTTGTTATTACGAAGTGAACAAGTTTGAAACAAGTTTCCAAGCAATTGAACGTGCCAAATACATGTGCATTTTAAAACGAGTGACTCGGGCGAAAGACGCGTCACTGGCGTGAGTTATAAAAACGTTATTGAATGTAACCTACCTTTGCGAGGGGGGTAGTGTAGGGAACGAAGTGTAGACAGTAGTTTGGGGTGAACATGTCGTCAAATACTTTTTCGCTGTGTACCAGGCTTAGCGCTATCAAACGCATCATCTCCTTAGTTGTGTTTTGCTTTTGACTAAAACAGCTCCTTGCTAACTCCTTGAAAGGGAATCTGCCGTCCTCTTTAGGCCATAGCTGATCCCGTACAAGACATTCCGGCAACGGCCAGAATATCGGAGTCGTATGCAAGTAGCTCTATGCCTAATTCGAACGCTTCCGTCAAACACGAGTTTGTTGGCTCCACAGGGAAGTAGCCACAAAAAACATTACTGTTCTTTGGATTCCACTATTTCCTAATTTTTTCAATCTTTAAATCGGTTGGAATATTGAAAAACCACTCGCAAGCGCCATTAAGCTTGGCCTTGTCAACTCAGGGAACATTTTCCAGCGCCAGAAACTGAACCCAACGTTGTGCAAGGCATCCACTTAATTCCGAGCCAAGCCAACTCTGTCTGTTTTTACTCTACCAAAGTCAAACATAGGTAGACTTAAAGACTTCGAGCATGTCCCTTTTTTCCCTTGAGTTCGTCGAGCCCCGGAAAGACATCGTGAATGCCTGCGCGCGGAAACCTGGGCGAGGAAAAACGAGAGAAGCGAAGATGAAGAGAAGTTGTTTTTCTCGCTTCTCTTGCTTCAGTTTCCTCACCTAGGTTTCCGCGCGCCAGCGTTCGCGATGTCTTTCCGCAGCTCGACGAACTCAAGTCAGAGAAAAAATAGGGACTGCTAGCAGTCTAGTAAGTTTGCTTCTTGATCTCGCTTCATTCTGACGGCAGAACTTTTCTCGGAAACTCCGACGTGAGCCAACTCATCACGTCATGATCATGTGTTTTACCTTATCACCTTACAATCTGTAGTTTTTATAAGAACCTTTTTATGAGATCATGAGGCTGGAAAATGCCTAAAACTTAAGAGCATGCTAAGAACACATCCGACGGAGGCTGAGGAAAGCAAAGAACTTGTATTTTAGATACTGCGCAAGATAGTGGAAGTTATTTCATCTCGGTTCATGTTCATTACGACATAAGTGCAACATAGCCTTTAGTGTTTGCACAAACCTGTTTTATTTATTATTTTTTGTAATTTATTATACTTCTTGTTGCGGACAACTCAGTTCATCGACAACAAAGCGCGCGTAGTTGTCTAGCGGTTGGTAACAACCACTGAACACCCAACATTACTAATGTTTCATAGGAATATTTTAACAATGTTTGAAGTTGAAATTCTCAAAAATTTTATGAACATTCAGCCCAAAAGTTACACGTTCTCAGTCTTGTAAAAAAGGAGTGTATGCCAGGAGACCAGATAGCGCAAAAGTCCTGGGCCCGGTTGTTCGAAGAGTGGGTTACTTTATCCAGTGGATACTGATTCCCTATTCAGTGGATAAAATTTGTGCATTGTCCAATCAAAAAAAAAAAAGAACGCGTCAGCTTTATCCACTGGATAGGGATTTATCCGCTGGATAGAGTTATCCACTCTTCGTACAACCGGGCCCTGGTCCGGCTGTTCAAAAGTAGCTTAAATGGCCAACGGTTTAACATCATATGAAACGGTGTCCCCCTCACAGTCTCAAAATTGCACCGCGGTCCCTAAACAAGTTAGAACCATCAGAAGACCCAGACCTTTGTCAGTAGGTGCTTTCGAAAAATATTCAAAATCAGATGGTTAGATAAGGTCCCAAACAAAGAATTGTGGCAGAGAACAAAACAATGACCTATGGAAAAACAAATTGTGAGGCGGAAATGGAGTAGGAATTAGGACATACCACTGATGCGGAAGGATAACACCAGCATAACGCTTTAACAAGAAACCCACAGGGCAAAAAGACTCAACAGGAGCGAAGAAATCAAGGAATAGCGAGAGGAGAGAAACCTTGACAGATACATGTAGTTAAAGGAAAAGCCCAAAGTTGGGTGCGTTGGCGCTCAGTCGTTGATGGCCTATATACTCCGCATGGAGCTAAAGGCCCAAGTAAATAAGTAAGAACTCTATTCGGGAAAATAAGGGGGCGAGTTTGGTCCTGCTGTGGTGTGTACACAGAGTTAGAAAAAACTATTTCATGGTCAAAGTTTGGATATTTGACCGAATAACTGACAGCTTTCTTGTCAGTAACTTAAACGAGAACTTCACGTATTTTGCTTCAGAATTGTTGGAAATGATCGAAGTATGTCAATTTATTTCAGTAATTTTATCAGTGTTGCCACTGTTAACTTTATGCGAAATTCAAGGACTTTTCAAGGAATTTCCAATGTTTTAGATGAAAACATGGGTTTTTGCTTGAAATAAGCAGCCATTACCAATTCTTTCGAAAAAAAGGACCAGACATTGATGCTATGTGGCATTAAGGCGAGCACCCCCCTTTTTATTACGTCTTTTGGGTTCCTTCATGATTATATAGTTTGAAGGCAATCTATCAAGTGGATTCTTTTTCAAGGGAATGGCCTTAAATTATACATCTTGAACACATTTACTTTGTTTCAGCTGAGTTCGACCTGAACAAAAATTAACAACTACAAGTTAATTACAAATCAATTACTTTATAAATTTTATTGTTGTCTCATGACTCAAAAACACTTGTAATACATTTATGATGAGTCATTCATCTGTTAAAAATTGTTGTTGTTCAATTAGTAATTTTATTCCAAAAAAACATCTGCACTTTAATTTCAGTGCACTGATAATAATTTTATTAATAATTTTGTTAAAATATTCAATTGGCACTGAGTTTACATTATTTAAAGAAAATCAAACTAAAATAACATAAAAAATACAGTGTTAAAGGACACAATAAAATTTAATATAATTTGTAAAAAACCAAAAAAAATTAATGGTAAGATTATTTGAAGTTTTAATCTTGGCTTTTTTGTTTAGTACTCAAAAAATTGTGCCAAGTCAGATATGAAGTTAAATCCATATTAATACAATTTTGCAGGGGCATGACCAGCAGTTTTGATTATCATAAAAAACAGGGTTGGTTGGGTAAAATAACATGATTGTCCTTTTTTGTTGGGCCTAAAATGACAAATTTTAAGTAACAACCACTCAATCATGTCAGTGTTCTAGCCAGCTTTAAAAAACCACAGGGCGCCCTCGTGGAAATCTCAAAGTATTTTAGGTTTTTTACCTCAAATCTTTATTGAGACAATGTACAGGATCACAAAAAAACGACAGGGCGCTGGAGGATTCAAACAAGAGGGCGCACAGAAAAACGACAGGGTGCTGCGCCCTGTCATTTTCGCCTAGCTAGAACACTGCATGTGAAAACACATCAAGGCACTGTTTATCAGTGATTACCAAAGCAAAAGTTTTTTGTGTTCTTGCTCCTTGTTCAATAAAGTTGTTTATCTCTCCATGTAACTGGTTGTCTCATAACTTTGAGTTCACTGATGTAAATTGATACTGTATATTTTTGCCTTCACTTGTACCATGTAACAGGGATGATGGAGCTACTTTGAAAATAAGCGGCCTGGCAAGTGACTTGAAGTGCAGGGGCAGATCCAAAAAATTTTGAAAAAGGAGATCCAGAAGCTATAATTTACAAAATTCTAGAATGAGGGGGCCCAAATCCATTAAAATGGCTTTAGTTACTCCTTTCATTCATTGTCTTATAAATCTTTTGTAAATGTAAAACAAAAGGGGGGGCGGCCTGGCCCCCTGGGCTCCTCCCCTAAATCTGCCACTGAAGTGGGGAGCTACTCTTTCTCAATTACTTTTTATGATTTCAGAAAAAGGGTGGTGGTGGTGGTGGGGGGAGGGTTACAGCCCCCCTTTGCTCCACCTGACCTGTGTACAGTCTGTACAAGTTTTTGATATATAAAATGGCTGTAGTGAATATAAAACCATATTTTAAATTTCTTTACCAAAAAACCTTGGTAATTTAAGTTTATATCAAAACTACATGCAAACAATGTTTTCTATACTACGTCATGTTAACAATTAAGATTAGCTTGCCAGTATTTATAATACTTGCAAATATAGTTGCTCGAATCACAGTCTTGGCATTTCAAAATCAAGGAATTCTACATACTTTTTCTTTTTGTATGTTTCAACAAGCCAGTGGCCGTACTTGCATTCAGAGCCATCTTTGTTGACTCCTTGTGGCATGTATTTCTCATATGCAGTTGAATGTTGTGAAACTGGAGGCTTGCCAATATCAGCGTGATAGTTTGGTTCAAGAAAAAATGGAACAGAGTAGCGATCTTTCCCCAGGTCTACAACTCGATGCTTTGTTGCCTTGAGTCTGCCTCCAGTAAACTGTGCCAGCATGTCACCAATATTGACAACAAAAGCTCCAGGCCGGGGCTTAACGGCAAGCCAGGTACCATTTTCGCCAAGTACTTCAAGGCCAGCATAATGGAAAGTTTCCAGAAGGGTCAAAATGGTGGAGTCAGTGTGAACCCCACACACTACAACTTTACCATCTTCCACAGCAACCGAAGGAGCATCACCTAGAGTGCATTTAGAGAGGAATGGGTGAATGTTGAATTGTATTCATTGTCAGTGAGGAGGGGGAAGTTGGAAACGTCTCTACAGCTAATTTTGCCTTTTGAATTTTCAACAGACTTTTAACTCAAAACTTATAAGGGATGCTTGAGCAATTCATGAGTTGGTGAGAGGGCTGACTGGTGACTTGAGGATATTTATTTTGAGTTAAGGTAGTGTGAACGTACCTTCCCGAGGGGGGTAGTGTAAGAAGCGAAGTGTAGACAGTGGTTTGGGGGTGAACATGTCATCAAATATTTCTTCGTTCTCTCCCAGGCCAAGCGCTATCAAACGCATTATCTCCACACTCCTGTTTTGCATTTCGTTGTAATAATCCCTTGCGAACTCCTTGAAAGGGAATCTGCCGTCCTCTTTCGGCCATAGCGGATCCCCGTATAAGACATTTCCGGCCAGAACATCGGGGTCATCTGCAGGCAGCTCAATGCCAAATTCAAACGCCTCCTTGTAACTCGAGTTTGTTGCATCCGCAGGGAAGTAGCCACGATAAACATTGCTGTTCTTGGGATTCCATCGTTTCCTTGCTATTTCAATCTTTGACTCCGTAGGCAGATTGAAGAGCCACTCGCAAGCGCCATGAAGCTTGTCCGGATTTGCTCCGGGAACATTTTCCAACACCAGAAATCCAACACTGTGCAAAGCATCCACTAAATCCCGAGCCAAACCAAGTTTGTCTGTTGTGGCTCTGCCAAAATCAAGCACAGGTAAATTTGCTTCTTGATCCCCGTTCATTCTGACGGCAGAAATTTCCTCGGAGTTCCCCGTTCGTTGTGGCTGTTCGAGGGCAAAAAATGGGGGAGGGGGGAGGGGAAGGGAAAGGAGGAAACGAGATCGTTGAGCGCCATGAGGAGATCTGGGGACGAGATCACCAAACCATGATGTCACTAAACCGGGGAAGAAAATGCGAAAAACTGACATAGGCTGGTTATGCATTGATGTTAAACGACTTTACGGGGAAGATGCCATGCATGTGAGCGAGTGTGTATACAAAGCTTAGAAAAATACAAGTGTTAGGTCATTCTTGGAAATCTCAGGAGTGCTCTGAAGTTTCGGAAACTTCGGAAACAGGTTTAAAACAGTTTTGAGGAGTTTTTCAGAAGACCTTCGGAAGTTGGAAGTGTTTGGAAATCATCAGAAAATTTGCGGACGTGATCGGAACGGTTCGTCAATTTACGCGAGGTAGATATGAAGGTTGCACGCAACTTGCGCGCAGATTACGGCGGGAAAGTAGAGCAGCAATTACCTGTTGCATATTACCCGTTGCATACCACAGGCCTGTATACAACGGCTTTTCTGGCTTCTGATTGGTTGCATTATTTTTTGCATGGGCGTCAAGTTAGTCTTAGGGTACAGTCAGGGTTGCGAGCCGTTTGGTTGAAACTTTAGGTGATTTTAACATTTTGAACAGGAAAGGTTATCTTTTCAGACTAAACTGTGATGAAATTCGAAGAAGGACCAAACGATATCATAAGAGCAGAAAAGACTCGAGCTGGTTTAATACACTTGAATGGTACGAGTCAGGCATCTCTTGGGATAATTTCAGTTGGCGGAGAAGTTTTCCTAGTGTATTTTGCAGCTTTTGTTGCAATTCATTCGGCTTGATGATCACTAGTCAGGCCAGTATTTGGAATCTTTTAGTAGCTTTTTCTTAATGCTGTTAAACTGTTGTTCTTAATGGCTACTTTTTAAAATAAGAACAGCTTCAGAATTGAGGCAGAAACTTCCTAGGAAAATTCAGAACAATGAGGCTCGGTTCTTAAAAAAGCGTTTATACTCTGAAACGCAGAATACAATATATGAATCATCAAACAATTATAAGTTAAAATTGATATGTGACAATTTGTCGTTATAATGGAGGTAAAAAACACGGTACGTAGGAAAAAGTGCTGAACATCTGTTATTTTTACAAACAAGGCAACATCCCTCCGCCACCAAACTTGGGGTGAGTACCCCCCCCCCCCCTCCTCCTCCCCTTCCTGGAATTCATGGAAAGTTTGGATCAACAACACTGTTTGCTGTATATCATTTTACTGGTTTTGTTTCTGTCGCTCATCTTCAAGTCACACACTCTTAGTTAGCTAGGCGGAGTTGTTGAACTGGGAAAGGTTCATTTAATATGACAAAGGGGGAATGAGAGAAAACTGAACACAAACTTTCTTGGTATCAGTAAACAAGCTTTAATATTTTGATGCGGGAAACCTCTGCTCTTAAAGCTTGATCTAATGACACGATGAATGAGACTGACATCTGCGATCTCTCCGCGAGATTGATATGAACTTTCGTTGTGGACTGAAACTATCTTAATGGCCTCATTTTCAGATTTAGAACCATAGTTACTATTATCAGATTTAATCTTGATCTTATCATCTTTCTTTACTGTCCTTAGCCCGCCTACAAAAAAGTAAAAAAACAACAACCAAGGTTGGCATCAAAATGTCGAGGTACCAAGAAATGCTGCCATACCAGCTCCGATCGACAATCAAAGGTAATTCCATTGCTATGAAGCTTGCCAGCTTTGCATTTCACATAGTTCAGTAAAACATCGACTCTGCCAGTGGTGAAGCCCATCACGCATCAAAGTGGTGTTCCTTTGTCGACAAAATTATTCCTTCCAGAACGATTGAAAAACTTTCTTTGTTAACAAAATACAGTTGCAACCGACATAAAAAAAAACTCCCCGACTTTTTCCTACATCTATCTGAACTTTAATTACAGTAACAACCCATGGACACACAATTCCCCCAGTTTTGTGCAGTCTTTGAAAAACATCCTGAAGAGTAACTGTTCCCATCTCAAGACCACAACCTCTTAGTTTTACTACTAGCAAAGAGGAACAGGAGCAAGTTTTATTCGTTTCGCAAAAATTTATTCAATTTTTTTTCACTTTTTAACCAGAATCGGGCAATTCCATGACAACGAAAGTTTCCTGACTCAATTTTCAAACACTTCCAGACTTTGTTGCACCCAGATAAAGGAATATTAAAGCAATTGACAAGCTGATAGCATACTCAAGTCCAAACGAAGCTTTATTTTTTTTACTGCACCGTTGTGTTGGTCTGTCAAACACGTATATTGCATTAAAGAGCACGTACATATCACTCCATTCCAAATTAGCAGCACTCTGCATTGACCTAAGAAACGATTACAGGCTTCAAACTGGATATTCTAACTGCATGAATGTTTACTCCAGTTGTTTCCCATAAAACTTGTCTACCAAATGTTGTATCTTTAAACTTAATCTTAACACTCAAAATGAAATTTGAGGGGAAGCAAAGAGCAAAGCATTTTTTGCCTAAAGATACTGCAAGACTTGGGGGAGGCACTGTAATTCTCAACCGCACTACTCCGATTGGATAACGAAACGATCACAGCAACTTCAGTAAAAACCTGGCCACCCAGAAACTGCTACCAAATCCGTTGGCTAAACGTAACACTTTCAAGGGAGGATGATTGTTGGTGGTCAGGGATGCTTGTTAATTTATGGGAAAGGAATATTAGCAATCACTTCAGCAAAAGCTACAAGTTTTTTAAATGGTTACTATTTTGGGGGGTATAAAGAAAAAAAGTCAGCATACACTTGTTACTTAGCTAGAATTCAAAACATGTTTTAGAAACTCAGATGTGAGTGAAGGAGAGAAACTATAGAGTCAAATAATAGCAAACAATGTCATGACCTCGCAATAATTGGGACATTAACAATTTTCAACCATGGATTTTGAAAATATTAAAAGTCGTGAAATTTAGGTGTAAAACATAACTGTGACTGAACCTTCGAATATTTTGAAGCGTTTAATTTTCGCTCCTCCCCCCCTACTCTATATGTGACATATACACCCTCCTTTCAAAACTAATAAAGCCCCTTAACATGTAAATACCGCAGCTGCCTATCCAATTACAGTATCAGGGTTCTCCCCAAAGCATGTATTGAGATTTTTGTTACGCACAACTATGTCATTGTGATGCGAGTTAATGACATTGTCATGCAAATTCTTGCCCCTCTGACATTCATTTCCACAAGCTTTCTGAGGAGAACCCTGAGTATTGTTCACTGGCAGCTTGCTGATGATCACAAAGGAAAGAACGAAACTGAAATGGCTCTGCTAGAAGCCAATAAATATTCTTTAAAATGTACATGGATGCTTCATACAAGTTTTATAACCATGTACAAGTCATGACCCCGACTCCATACTGTATATTCTTGATTGAATTTCTATAATAATATTTTCTCAGAAACTAGACTGCAACACGGCTTTTAGTTTTAATAGCTGCAATGTATAATAGTTCAGTCTAACTATAAGAAATATGCAGTTTCCTGGCACCAAATGAAAGATTAAGAACTTATTAAAAAACTCAACCACAGTGCAAAAATGGTACATTTGCAACCCCTTCTTTAATAGGCAACATATTAATGTGGACTCCATAAAAATTGCAGTGGGTCAGTGGGATTTTTACATATATTGTTTTTAATGTTACACAATACCTTATTGCGAATTTTTATGGTTAGCAGTAAACCAGTTGAATCTTGGTGTGCTTACCAGTATTGCAAGACACTAATGGCATGTAGAAATGTAGCCAGTAATGTTCAGGGGGAGGTGTGATGGTGCAAACTCGGTGCTTGTTCCCCATGGGAAATCTGGGAAACTTGGATTACCTTTGACAGCATTTCACAATGTTTCGTGGTAGAGAAAGGGAATAAAATGGCGGTGAAAGGAGGAAGTAAATAGCCACCACTCAATCTTTAACAAACTAATTCTTTCCAGAGGACCCTTTCAGCCAGTAGGGTAGGGGTAGGGGGGATAGGTGCATTCACTTTGCACTGCCCCGTCTATGCGCCTGGCATGTCAGACCAGTCTTCAAATTAAGTATGACAGCAGCCAGGACTCATGATTAGCTGATTCTCAACTACAAATTATGTAAAAACAAACTGTAAAAACTATTGCAAACCCAGTTTTGGCCCATGTAATATTGTTCTATAAACTAGTTTTAAGATTGTTGACCAATAAGAACAGATGAATGGTTAATAATGCAAGATTATAGACTAAGAACTAAAATTCATCTTTGCAAGAATCAGAGCTTTTCCATGTTCTTATACTTTTTCTGCTTTTTGTTCTTGACTCCCTATAGCCTCAGCATCCTTCGACTTTTGCCTCTCCAGCCGCTGCATGGCCTCGTACACAGCTGCTTCCTTCTCCTCCTTCTTCTTGTTCCTTGCCTCGTATCTGAACCTACAGGAGATGAAGATTCAGGAAAAAGTGTCGATGCTTCAGACCAACCAACAACAGAGTTCAGAATCGGCAAAACAAGTTTCACATTTATCATGGGATGTTAACTTTCACACATCTAAAAAAGCACTGAACAACTGAAGCACTTCAAACTATTACAGAAAAGCAAACTTTGTAAAAAAAAACAACAGACTAACAATCTTGTTTTTTTCCAATGAGAATAACTCCAACTAAAAATGATTTATACTCATGTTTTAGTTGCTGTTATCACCGAAAAAGAATTTTAGCCAAAAAATTTCTCAAACCTTTTAAGCTTGCCTTTAACTCTTTGTTTATGCCCTGTATTCACGATTCAGCTAAAACTTTGCTAAAACAAATTCTTTGACTTACTTGTTTTTTATGATTCGTTCCACAATGTCTGCGGTCGTTAGTGTGCAACCACTGGTTATGTCCTTGAACATACCAAGATTTTTGGGAATTTCGTATGGGTCTGAGCCGTCAACATCAGCCATGATTTTCGTCTTCCCGTGACAAACCACATTAACCTACAAACACAATTTGCATCACAAATTACTATGGAGCTTGGATTAAAACGCAACAAAACGAGGATACAACTACTTGAACTGTAGTGACTATTCCCATGGAGATTAAGTTTAACTTGCACAATATTATTGGTTTTTGAAACAGGTAAAAACACAAATCTCAAGAACTGCAAAAATGGCTAACAGACTTGAAAAAACATTTTTCAATACTGAAAAAACCAGGGTTTTGGACAGACCTGTGTGAAAGACCACAAATAACCTGATGCTGATTTGGGCAATAGTAGTTTCCCCACATCTAATCTAACTGACACCTGTAGGCCTTCTGTTCAAGGCACCGAACTTAATAAATTATTAGTGCTTATCCAAGGTTTCAAGAGGTCCAAAATTCAAAAATTTTCTAGGGGAGTGTGCCCCCAGACCCCCTATCAACGAATCTTGCACCTTCACCAATTACTCAGCAAACAAACTCACTCTTTGGAAAATCACAAACTTGAGAGCTCTGCATTAGTTAGGTCTTCAATCACTAGTGAAAACCCTTTCTTGACAAAGAATTATTATCTCTCTTAGCAATATTGTCAAGGAAAGGCTGTCACCAGTCAAGACCAGTGATTGGCTTAATTTGGAGATTTTCAAGTTACTTCTTCAGCTCAACCTAGCAGAACTCCACGAGCCTGATTGATCATGGCAAAATGACCTGTACATAAAGGATTGATGCACATGATTGCAGGTCACAAACGGTCAAAGGACACGGCTAAGATAGGCCATTAATAAATAATAATTATCATTACCTCAACAGGCAGTGATCAGTTTTGCATTCTACATAGTTTTTTACACTCCTTTAGCCCCCCCCCTCCGCCAACTTAACACCAACATATACACAAGATATAGTAAGTTATAACACTATTTAATATACCTTAAACTGGTTAAGTAGCTCATTTGACACTTTGTATGGTGCCCCAATGATGACCTGGTCCACATAGCGGCAGGCCAAAACACTTAGTACCCTCTCGTGAAGGTTCATGATTGGATAGTTACTGCCTTTGTACCGGTTAACCACCTGATCAGTGTGGAGGCCGACGACCAGGTAGTCACCTTCTTTTTTGGCAGCTTCCAGGAAATCCAGGAATCCAACATGGAAAAGATCAAAGGCACCAGCCACATAAACAACTTTGTCAGTTGGTTTTGCCTCTTTACCATCAGAAAACTGCACAATTCGCTGGGACGTGGGTAGAAAATGTGACACACAGGTCCAAGGACTCTTGGATGAGGGATCTGAGCTGGCCCCACTCAGCTGGGTAGGGTCCAAGCTGGAGATTGGAACACCCTTGTCGAAATGTTCCTTTGTCATCAACAGCATTCTTCCCACCAGATTTGTAGTTGACACGCCTGCAGTTCTCTTGCACTCTTTGTATCTGCCAGCGTTCTTTACGATTGAGTAAGTATCGTTGCCATCTGCAGTGAGAGTAATATCGTCTCCGTGCACACAGAACTCGGCGTTGTGTTGGTCGAGTGTTTCTAACGTTGTCACGTATGGCGCACCTTCGACAATTTCGTCAACCCACTTGATCGCACGAACCATTTTGTACCGTTCCTTTTCATTGAAAACTGGAGGCCCTTTGTGTTGTTCGATCTCTGCGTCTGAATGGACTCCAACAATGAGATAATCACCCATGGCCTTCGCTTGGCGAAGCGAATTCGCGTGTCCAAAGTGCACCATGTCATAGCATCCATCACACCAAACACGAATCTGCTTTCTTCGCTTTGCCTCTAGTCCACCGTTCTTCTCGTCCATTTTGTCAGCGAAGAATGCTTGACAGACAAAAATACGTAATCGAGATTTCAAATCACTTAAATGCAGTTCCGCAACCCCCCTAGCACTTTGGAAATTGCAAATGAAAGATGTAATACGTGTGCATGTCCTGATTTTGTGCACTTGTCGAAGATGCAAAGCGAGCTGTGATTGGCCAACACACATCATGCCATTCGTGTCTCAGCGGTAACACACCACAGAAGGCAAACTATCTCCTTTCCCTCCCCCGCAGTTTTTCACTGCCATTCAGTTTCGTCGCCATCAAACTAATTCGAGATCTTTGAATTCAAGAAAGAGCTTCCAAAATCCAGTTGCTGAACTCTTTCCAGAAGATCACACCAAGAAAAAGTCAAAACATCACGCAAAACAACGCCACGCCTTTTATTGTGACAAGGTTTAAGTTTAACCACTCATACTATCTCCTCTCCCCTCAGGCTTGAAAACGGCTTTTAGACAAGGTAGCAGCTGGTTTGAGATCTATCCAGCCAAAGATGTGCTTCGTCCGCCTCTTGAGGTGATCCGTGTTCTTGCATAAACCGTAGTGACAAAGCTTGTATCGAGCTCAGTTTCTAAGTCGACGATTTCAATCGGGTTTGTGAGTTTGTCATTTGTGGCTGATTGATGTCTGTGTAGACGACCTCAAACCTGAGTGTGGGATCTGACAGCAACCGGAAAGATGGCCGAAAACGTGTTTTTGTTCGTTCCTAACTTGATAGGTAGGATTTGATTTATTTAAACTAGCTCTTCCATATCCCTTAAGTAATAATAACAGATTCATACTCATAAATTTGTTGAATTTGCTTCTGAATCGACAAATCTTAGCTCACTGTACGTGCACTTTTTAAAAACTATTGAGTGATCCGTAGCCCTCCCCCCAGGGTAGTTCAGCGGTGTTGTGTAAATACAACCTGGCCCGATTACTTGAAGAGGGCATAAGACGAACCCAAGGAGAAATAATGGTTACTGAACTGAGTGTCCAAAGTGTCTGGTATAAAAATCATATCCAGGTCAGACCTGCCAATCTTCACACATTTGATGTGAAAGTCTTGCATCTTACTTGTGCTTAAGCGAGATAAAAAGAAATTTTCCATACACTTTTTAAAACTAAAAGTTCACACATTTTTTGTTTTAAGTTGCTTATTATGCATTTCTTTAAAACTGTGGTAGTTGCTTGCCCAGTTCAACTCAGATTCACATTTTCATGTTCGAACTTGACAGCTATGCATCAAATGGTTTCAAGTAGTGCAAAAATAAACTTTGACAGTTTTGCCCTGAATGCTTTGCTGGTGTGGCAAGCTGCATATTTTGATGACCTTTAAAACAATCTTGAACGTGCTTTAACAAAATCTGTTTCCATCATCATGGTTGTAGTGTTTTTAACCCTGACCTCACTTTTACATGTATTTGTCTGATAATGATAAGCAGTTGCTTCATTTTGGTTAGATAGCTCTGCTCTAAAATCAGAGACATCAACCTGGTCATTAACAAGTGAGAAATATTTATAAACCATCCCAAAACCCCATCAAATTACTCAAAACAACACAAAAGGAGAGAGATACATGTAAGTGATTACCTTCTTAATCTGACTTCCTTTTTTTTGTGTTTTGGTGTTTAAATAACTAGTATTTATGAGAATGATTTTGATCATTCTAAACAAACTGAAATCAGCTGTTACAAATAACAGCAAATGTTTGAATGAGACCACATCACAAGTTGCTTCAAATTACAGTTTGTTAGGTCAGTCTTGCACTTTACAGAATGTCTCCTGTGAACAATTCTTTACATCTTCCACAGATGTAAACATTTCCTGACTGTAGCAGTCAAAGGCACTAGAGGGCAAGTCCTCCTCCACTTCATCATTTGACATGTTTTCTCCATTATCAATTTGCAAAGAAAAGAGCTCATTCATGCATGACTGGAACTTGCGCTTTTGCACCACATATGAAGTATGTGTCAAAATTTAACTTAAGTCTCAATTCAGAGGTTGGCTCTGGTTTAATCACAGTAACGATGTTCAAAAAGCAAAGCAAAGTGCTCAAGGTTCTTTAACATTGATGTCAGGGAAGGGGAGGGGGCATCCCAACACAACTGACCATAACTGTTTATTGCCAATATCCATTGCAGGTTATGTGCGCATCGTTCTGGCCTTTGTGTCATTTTATTACATGCCTACGAGTCCTGCAATAGCAGCATCAACATATATTCTCAGTGGGTTTTTGGATGCTTTTGATGGATATGCAGCCCGCTGTCTGAACCAAGGTATTCTAGTCTCTGAGAGAACTTCCATTTTAAAGTGTATATATGATCACTTGTGGGTTTTTCTCATATTTAAAATCTGCTTAACGATCTGCAAATATAGCAAAAAAAATTTTTTGATCTGGGTTTTTCTTAGTGGCACAATTAGCGTTCAAACAAGTGAAATTTTACTTCCGGA
>JAOBRG010103772.1:0-19909 GCA_027574985.1 Umimayanthus nakama | reverse complement strand
TACCAAGCCTCGACTCCATGCCCGCTCCAGGCTTAATGAACTCGGTGATTATGATAAAAGGAGGACGAGCTTTCCCTTTTGTTGGATCACTTCCTTGTTTAAGAATTTATTATTGATTTGTTTGATTTCGCAGTGCTTTTGAGTTTGCGTTCGACCTGGCGCGCACGTCGATGAAGAACAAGATGCCCGACATCCACCTGAAGTACGCCATGTTCCTGGAGGACGAAGGGAAGTTCAAGGAAGCCGAGGCGGAATTCATCAAAGCCAGCAAACCCAAGGAGGCGGTGCTAATGTATGTACACGTAAACTGGAGTTCAAATGTTGCTTAAACCAACCAGCATGTGTGGGCAGAGAAAACGAGGAAGAAATGAAAGATTTGCGTTGGTGAACTAATGTATAAATAGATAGACTGGTATCCTTTAACTGATCCGGTTATTGACACTACTCGGTCATTAAACGAGTTTTAGTGAATCGTAATTGAAAAACAGTTTGACAGTTGAAGTACTCAGACTGACTTTAAATCTGTATAAAAATGTTAACCTATCGTCAAGGCACTGAAATGATCTTTTCCGTAAAAACCTATAAACACGTTATAGTAGTTACCATGTTTAAGTCGAACAATTTTGTTATAATCATGTTTACCGTCTAGGTTGAAAATTGCAAACTCAATTTAAAAAAAAAAACTCTTGTGCATAATTGCAAATAATAACAAGTGTAAAATTAATTAAACAGTAATAATAAAAATAAAAGCCTTTATTTATACACGGTAAAGGAGACGGACGGCAGCCATGCAACTGCTGTGATCATGTGTGGCGTAATATTTATTGCATATTTCTAACACTAAATGTTGTCACCCCTTGCAGGTATGTACACAACCAAGATTGGGAGAGTGCACTGCGAGTCGCGGAGGACAACGATCCGGAAAGTGTTGTGGATGTTAATATAGGACAGGTAATGCTTGTAGGACACATAAATACGTTAATGTGAAGTAGGTTAATAGCAGATAAACAGAAAGGCTACACTGTATGAGTGCTAATAGACATTCGTGTAGGGCAAATAGTAAACTATAGGGACCTTAGTGATACGAAACTTTTGACGACACCTGGATTTTCAATTTCCCTTTTTTTGTTCGTTTATTTTAAATTTTATGTAGAGCTGTGTGAACCTGAAAAATCAAAACGATAAACTTGAAGCCGCACGGGCATTAAAATGATTCATTTTGCTTTGTAAAATTGTTCTTCCAGCAGTCGTCTTCGTTGATATTCGTCATCGTGTCATAGTTCAGTTTCGAGTTTCCTTTAGTAAACGTAGTTATTTAGCTGGTGAAACAAGAGTTAATAGCTTCCACTACGTACCTGTACTCATGTGCTGCTGATTTTCTTCAGGCACGGGTTGCGTTCGAGCGGAAGGAATACCAGAAGGCCGAGACATTCCTCCTGAGATCGCAGAGGCCCGAGTTGGCTGCCAGATATTACAAGGTACTGACTCAGCTGAGGAATGAAGCTGCATAAAGGCAGTTTAATTAAAAAGCCCCTTAATGTTGACCATTCGTTCTTCTGAACGTGTTTCAGTAACTTGTTTTGAACAATTTTATTCGTTTTACTCAGTTGCAGTGATCTGTAAAACGTTTGCTAACTTGCTCACACGAACTCACACTTAGGTAGCGAAAACGAAAAACTACCAAACTTGTCCTGAAATTTCACTTTGATTAATTTACTACATATTAAAAAATACTGCCAGACAGTGTACACATGAAAATGGTGCAAAAACTTGGCTGGGATTTGACGCTAGGAAGATCACGTGAAGTAAACAAGCATTCTTCGAGAACTAGTTTAACATTTTTGCAATCACTGTCAAATTACGCCAATTATAAAGTTAGTTTACAAGGTGGTTTCAAATACTAAAACATTGACTGTCAGTTCCGAGACAAATGGATTTTATCAATGCTCAACAATACTTAAAGGAAACCGAAATGTTTGTTTTGAGGGCCTACACTTGAAAATTCAACTTGTTTGTCCTGGTAGACCTCGATAAGTGTACTAATACTGTAAGTATTTCTCCTATTCGAACCTCGTTCACTCAGGACGCTGGGATGTGGAGTGATGCCCTCCGCGTTGTTAAGGAGTACGTTCCTCATAAGGTAAATGAGAAAACTGATTACAGAGAAGTGTCTCACACAATAATTTTTATACAAAGTAACAATAACAATAATAATAATAATAATAATAATAATAATGGTAGTAATAATAGTTATAGTTTACGTATGTTGTGCTTACTCTGAGAATGGCCAAACGTGTTTACGATTAACTCTTACTGACAGTAATATGTATGTAACTAGCGAAACGCAGAATAGACCACTTTCAAATAACGCCTCAGTTCCTGCGAACATAAAAATCTGTAGTCAAAGCTAGTTCTGTGCAGAGCAGAAAATACCGCATATTGCACAGCACTACCCTCGACTCAAGTTTTGCTAGCACTAATGATGTTTTATAACATAGGTTATAACATTTGTTACAAATTGTGCAAAAGTTGCCTCTTATCTCCAAAAAATGTAATCTCATTTACTGGAAGCAGGAAATTCAGCTCAAGTTATACAAAATGTGTAACTCCTCCAGTAACCTTGTGCATCGTCGGCTGAACTTAAACTCATCAATTTCATTACAGCTCCAACAGTGGCAAGACGAGTACGACCGTGAAGTGATGTCCAAGGGCAACAGGTAAAACACGTTAGCCCACTGTGCTAACATCATTCAAAGTTATATAAAAAGAGCATAATCTTTGAAAAACGCATTGCTCGGTATTAATTGGAAAGTATTTGCTCTTTTTAAAGCATTTTAAAAGTCGGTCAGACTTCTTCGTTTTTTAAAGTGCATTTGCCACACAATAAGGAAAATCATATTGCAAGTTACGGTGTGTGTGTTTAATGATAGAGCAGATGTAGGAATTACACATTGTTTCAATTTGACTATTGTCTAGTTACATGCTGTTTGAAACAATGACATGAAGCAGACGAAATTAAGAGGACTTTAAGCCTTTTTAGGACTAGAGTTTACTTGATCAACGTGCTGAATATTGTTATTTCCTTCCGAATTACGTTTTAGACGTTTCAGCTAATTTAAAAAAGGTTGTCTTCTGAGTTGTTGCATTTTGCATTGCGCATTGCTGCATACCCAGACCGCAATGCACCATAGATATGTCAACTTACACAATAGTAGTGCAGAGTGGGATTAAGTTGTTTGTGTTTCAAAATGTTGCCACCTTAACCACACCAGAGGCGCCGAGTCCCTGTTTACCCAGAGCAATTAGTGGATGTAAATTAACGAGATAGAGTTGTGTCTAGTTAACAAAACAATGCCACCTTAACCACACCAGAGGCGCCGAGTCCCTGCTTACCCAGGGCAAGGACTGGGAGAGGAAAGGCGAGTACAACAGGGCAGTGGACATGTACACCAAGATCACACCGAACATGACGTCAGACCACGACCTTGTCGAGGAAGCTATGGTCAAGGTAAAGCCACAAACTATTTATTTTGCTTTCTTAAAAAAATATTTTTTGTTGTTCAGGGGGATGTCAAAATAGTTGTTCTCACACGCATAGACATATCTTTTTTGTTTGACCTACTGTATACTGCAAAGCCAGTACCAATCTCACCGACACCTCCCCCGGGGTATACCAGCCCCAAGGCATATCTTTTCTTCCTCAAACTGTTACTACTTTCATGGAACACCTGCCGCCCGTGGGAAAATGCGATGCATAAGTATGGACAACGGGAAGCTTTATGAATATGCTCTGTGCGCCGGTTTTCTATCTTCAAGAACTAACAAAGTACTATAATTTCTTTTTTCTCCCTAGGCTGTCGAGTTGGCAATGAAATTTGTATCTGATAGAGCCGTGGAGGTGATAAATATGGCTTGTCCACGACTGATTGACATCAAGTGCTATGAACAGGTAAGTTTGTATCCGATGGATCAGTGGAAGTTCCTGAACAGCATCTATTAACTTTGTTTTAAATCACTGGGTGGTGGGTGTGGCGAGTCGGAGGGATGGTGGTAAATATAAAACGTATGATTTAAGATTTTTAAAAGACATCAGGAAGTGCATTTCTTGCAGAACACAACACTTGTAAGAACACAATTGTCAAGAGGACACGGTTTTGCAGCACTTCCACTGCTTTCACTGTAAAGCTTTTTTGAACCCATGACAGTTCAGTAGTGTAGCCACAAAGATTGATATCCCCTTGACCGTTTTTTGATCAGAGTTCAAATCTCAGTTTAACTTCCTTTCTCCTGATCTTCCAAGTTTGAAGTTTTGTTAAGAGTTTCTTTTAGGTTTCGGTCAAGTTTTGTATTTGAACATGGTTTGCTCAAAGCGTACGAGTAATAATAAGTATGCTCAATTGATTAATGTCTACAAACCTCGTGATGTAGGTACTTCAAGCAATCTGATTGGTTCGTTATCTCTGGCTAGAGGACATCGTTATAGATAATATACGTAATGACACAGTGGCCAGTGTAAACCGCCGTTTTGCAATAGTGAGTGAGATGGAAAGCTTGTAAATGCTTACTTTTCTTAAATTTGTTTTGTTGTCACACAGCTTTTATTTGCTAAAACAATTTTATTCCTCAACCTCGGTGAATAGTGGCTTTTAGAACACTCGCACACACTCTATCCCTATGTGTGGCGATCCTGTGTGATGTCATACGTACCGAGTAGTACTCAGGTCTTTGCTTTTGTTTTTACAGGCGGCTGAGCTGTATCTAGGCGTGCAGATGGTGAAGGAGGCGATTGACACGTACATTGAAGGCGAACTCTGGCCAAAAGCCAAACGATGTGCTGCAGAAATGGAACCACGGTAGGTTTGATGTCAAAGTGGAACATGTTTCTAAATTGGGTTAATTAGAAGCCCAAAATGCTGCTGTAGCTCGATCGCACACAAACGAAACACGAGCGACAAGTCCTACTGCCTGCTTCTGCTAGAAAAAAAAGTAGGGTGATGAATTATAATAATCAAAATTTGTGTTAGCCAACGTTCGTTGGAGTGTAAACCACTGAAATATATTCAGACACAGTTTTACAAAAAAAAATTAATGTTATATAGTTTGATACTGTTACAAAAAAGCTAATTAAAGACCATCCATCATTCGTGGTTTGAAAAATCAATGTATTACTACATGTAAATATAACCTCAGAGTTGGGATTGCCCATTCATATCGAGAGTTTTCCTATTGACCGAACTCGTACATGCTTGTGTTTATCATCTTCTTCTAATCAAGACAAGTATCTTTAGCTTTTTTTGGATCATGGTAGGTTGTCTCACTGTAACAACAACAACTTTATTTACCCTTTTAATCGTTTAAGTATGGACTGAGGTACATTAATGAGTAGAAAAAATACTCAAGGGTCTGGCTTCTAAAAATAACTATAAAAGTACTTGGAAGCCCAATTACATTTAATATGTTCAAAATACTTGTTTGGGAACACACACACAGGCTCAGACATACATGGAACACAATTATCTGGCTAACAAACAAAGCAGAAGATAAATCACACAAAGGAATGAAGGGAAGATAAATGTACTTTATTTATACTTGAGCATAGTGTAATAGTTTTTGGGACAAAGCTGTACATAAATGTGTTTTTGTCGGAGAACAGAAGTTAAGAATTTCAGTGGGCAAATTTTGTGTATCTGGTACATCGAGTCGGCATGCAGGACATGTGTCGATAGGTTGTGTTTACAGGTTAAAAGGTTAAAAGTATCTTGTCTCTCCACACCAGCTATGAACAGTACGTGGAGGAGGCGTATGTGGCGTATCTCAAGCAGAAAGGACAAGCAGAGCAGGTGACGAGCACTACTACACTTGCACCTGGTTCAGTTCATATCTGTTAAATTGTTTCCTGAAGTAGAGCATCAGTAAAAAGATGTCTGGGTTTTTCTTACTGCATGTTCTTCTGTGGTTCTGTTTACCGCAGGTGTAGCCTCCTCCGCAGGCAACTCAATCCATCCCTCACTCTTGCTTACCCAATTTTGACTCTATTGACCATCACTTAGCATACCCAACCCAATTTCTGGAAAGAATTACTACTTAGAGTTGGCTGCAGAGGAGGCTACTGCAGGTGGTGTTTACATGAAACTGGAAAAAGTTTCACTCCGACATGGCAGGCAGGTTAGTTTGCCTTAAAAAAGCAATTGTGCCCTAGCGAAAAACTTTGTCATCCATTTTGTGGATATTGCTTCACGAGACCCCTAAAATACTAATGACGTGATCAGGCTTTTTCGTCCCAGGCTTCTCTGGGACTTAACTGGCAGAGGGGTTGGCGCAGTGGTTAAGATCTCTGCCTCCCAACCCTGAGGTCCCAAGTTCGATTCCCGGTCTGTGCGAGGGTAGAATATTTGGCTGACCTCCTTTCCCGCTAAAGTTCACTCAGCATTCCATCCTTCCGGGGTCGGTAAAATGAGTACCAGCATACATGGACCGCTTTGAAGCGGCTTTCATTTCCGCCTATATATGGTTCCGGTCCGCTGGAGGTAAACTAATCGTTGTAAAGCGCCTTTGAGTCTGTCGGTCACATGGAAAATACGCTATATAAATGGACCACTTTACTTTGCTTTACTTCAGTTTTCTCCAGCGCGGCAAAACAACGCAGGGGGGCTTAAAATGGCGAATTTCCGCACTTTCAGAAAAAAACCCGGTAAAATTTGGCAATTTTTATTTATTTTTTCGATAAATTGAAAAAACGTTGTACAATAGTTCTACGCACAGCAAAATCATTTTGGGCTCGTATGCACTTTAATATAAGTTTCTTACTCAACTTCAATTGCAAACCAGGTTCATCTCAAGCTAAAACGCTTTGTTGAACATAAAAATTATATGTTCAAAATCAACAAAACAAGTTTGATAATATTAAAAAAGACTTTTAAACCGTTTGTACACTTAGTTGGTGGACGTGGATGTGATCGCAGGTTTGGACATGATGGTGCAGCGTGGCGAATGGGACAAGGCACTGGAAACCGCTGAACAGCAGGTACGCGGAGACAGACGTCTAACTTATCTTCATATGCAAATACGTGAATCTATTTCTCTCAACAATTATTTTTGTAAAGTGGTTTTGAACCAAAAAAAAATATTTTTAAGTTCATAGTGTAATCCAACTTCCAAGCATTTTTACCTTCTAAGTTATTTTTGGAAGTTGGTACCCCGAAACATTTAAATTCCTTCCAAAAATCGGGGTTAAAAGCTGTTTGATCAGGGTACAATAAATTGTTGTTGTTGTTGATGTTGTTCATAACAGTAAAGCAGAGACTGATTCTACCAAAAACGATGATTCCTGTACTTCAATTTACTTCAATACCTTTAAAACTTAACACAGCTAGTGGACGTAGACAAAGCCATACATTATATCTTGTACGATAACCATCCCTGTACAGTAACAACGTTGTGTAGGCTTGGTTTGATGTTTCCATAATTTTTCTGTGCGTTTGTATGAGCATCATAAAGATTTTCGGGTGCTAAAGGTTATGGGTACGGTTAGTTGGTCTTTATTAATCTCATACAAACAAACCTCTAATTTACAACTACTCAGTAAAAGCAGGCGTAGTATGAACCGCATAGAACAATAAAAGAAAGAAACCTAGACTACATTACAGTAAGACTGTGTTTAAAAACTGTTCTTTTGAAAATGAGTTGTAACTTCAAAATTTTTCTAGTATTGTTTGAAAAACTACAAAGAAGTCTCTATGTTTCGGGATGGTTAAATTTTTTGCGAAGGTAATTTTTTCACTTGGCTGTATCAACAACCATGGCGACTTTACGCTAAACTACGATAGTACCTTGCGAACCTAACACAGCAAATAGGCACGAAGAAATTCGTATATTATTAGGGAAATTCATCCCAGTACTAAAAAAATGTTTATGGTAGGTCTGGAGCTTTCTGTGCGTTTTTGTGATCATTTCTAGGGTTTTCTTGTGCTCAGAATTATTGCTAAAGTATCAATCACCTTTTTTTCACTACAGTCAGTTGCATCGTCCATCTGATCATTTACGTAGTATGAGAGTTTGTGGTCAATTTTGTATCAGTAACATGAAAGTTAAGTAAGAAGATTAAAGATTCAATAGAGACAGTCGTGAAGCAGCCCCTGTGGCGGGTATTACGCATATATGTTGACGGCGAAGTGTTTGTCTCTAGGGCTACGAAGTTCTGAGTAAATACGTGGCACTGCATGCAGCACATCTTATAAAGGAAGGGGAGACTCTCAAATCACTGGATCTCTTTGCGAGATACGGAGCGCCCGCAAACACTCAGGTCAGTGGCAGATGTGTTTTTGGGTGCTTGAGACATGCCAGTAATGATCGGTTAACCCTTGTTGTTCTAATTTCGAACCTATTTTGTTTGTAAAACTCAGAACTTCAACATTTACAAACGAATCGCCACAGACGTGTTTAGTTTACCAGGACTGAGCTCAGCAGATAGCTACAGGACTTGGGCTGATCTTCGAGATGTACTGTTTGAAGTGGTTAGTAGACATTACTGTCTTTCTGTGTTGCTTACCTATCTATCTATCTGTCTGTCTGTCTGGAGGACAAAAGTCCAGTCGTGTTATTGAATGGGATTAGTAACATCTAACTGATCAAAACTTATTTGAAACTATGTGAATGAAAACCACTGTTTCCGTGGGGAGCACACTCGACATGCTTGCTTATTTTTCTTTGTCTTAATTTATAACTACTGTCTATGTAGTTATAAATTATAACTACTGTCTATGTAAATTGTGAGTAGACACAAAATAAAACTATTGTTGTTGTCAGAGAATTGTACCATTGGAAACTATAGTTGTATCTTCGCGCCTATGTAATATGCTGTCCATTTTTGTAATTCATGGTATCTGATTTTGTCGGTTTCGTTTTGTGCCAAAACAGGTGGAAGGTATCCAGAAAGGGTCGGGCGCAGGAGGCCAGCAGGCTGGAGATTTCGAGCGCATGCTCACTGTAGCGCATTACTACGCCAACAGAGCTGCGTGCATGCAGCACAAGTCCCTGGTCAGTATAAATACCAAACTTATGAAATTGTGTGAAAACCCGGTCGCCTTTCTGTGTAGTCTATAATCAGATTTTTCATCGCCCATGATCCATATAGCAGAAAATACCTTCCTGTAAAACAAAGCGTTCAACAAAACTGTTATGAGATTTTAGTCATAGATATTGCAATCCCATTTGCTCAATGGTGTAGAAGAATTTTTTTGAACCTGGACTTCGGTTCAAACTCTATCAAATTTCCATTTAACTATTTTCCATTTGAGTTGGAAAGATTGATGGAACCTAGACTTCTGTGGACACTTGAGTTTAAAGGAACACGATTATTATTTGTGATAAAAAAATTACTCTGGTGATAATTGAGCACTAAAAGATAGCAGACTCACCTTTTCACGCACGTTCATTTTTTCTTATAGATTTATAATATAGACCCACAAGGATATGCGTTTTCTGAAAGCATGTTCAATTTTGTATCCAGAAAAGCTGCTTTTATTTGAATTTTAACCCGATGCGATTTTACTGGAGCCTCTTAATTCGAAAAAATTTTAAATTATTGTCTCTTTACAGATATTACCAGAGTAACTTTATTAATATTACCACTTGCCTTAGGTGAAACTTTTAACAAAGTTATTTTGATTGTTATTTTCTCTTCTTCATTTCTTCTGTTCTTTCTAAATGCTTTGTTGACATGTGCAGGACACTCTCGCTGCTAAACTGTCCATCTCGGTGCTGAGACATTCTGATGCTGTGCCATGTGACAAGGCTTTCTACGAGGCAGGTCTCGCTGCCAAGGTACTACTGAGTAGTTTATGGCAAATGCAGCAACTTTGATTTCATTTTACCTAATTGTTGAAAACGAACTGGCTTAAACGACCCTTTAAAAATATTACAGAACTATTTTCTTACCCTGTTGGCCAATTCCTGTTTTTATTCACGTAAATTTTGAGATGGTATTCGCTCAACAAACTAGCTATGGGGCTGAAATTTAAAATAAAACAGATAAAAAGAAGATTGATATGACTACTGTGTTTTGTAAACTTTAGGCAAATATCAACAGCTTTTGCTTCGATGTTTTGTGTATCAGATAGCCTTCGTGTTGTTGTAAGTCTTCTGTTTACTTGTAAAACGATTTGTCGGGTACACATTTCGTGCGGTCTTGAATGTAACGCGCGGCACCTTTGAAAATGATGTGGCGCTATTCCTGCAACACAGTGATTTGTGTTCGTGAAAACGAAATTCCTATCGCGAGGTATGAGGTATACCTTCTTCGAAAAACACTGACTTACTAAGTGCGAAAGAGATTGTGGGAGACCTTCGTTTTATGCTACGTATTGCTGACTACTACACGAATCAAACGAAACAAGCAACTTCTGAAAAACATTCTTATTAGGGCTTCCAGTCTCTGTAATAAGGTGAAGAAGTTTGAACCTTGTGCATCCTTTTTAGATTTTGTTTTTATTTTTGTGCATCAAATACGCGCCACAAGAAGTTATTTGGAACTCTGTTGTATCAGCTGTGTTTGATTTTGATTTTCGACAAACAAGTGACAACGTAGCGAGGAAGCACTCCAAAAGGGCCGAGTGTTAGATACAGGTGTAAATTGCCTGACTAGTCCCTTTTACACGGGAACTCCATGTTTAAACCTGACAGGTTTTGTGTTTCTTTGCAGAGTGTGGGATGGGATAACATGGCATTTGTGTTTCTAAACCGATACTTGGACCTGAGTGAGGTAAGTGAACAGCACTTATCATGGGAAGTGTAAACTAAACGTTTGTTGCCTATTGGACTAGTTGTTAGTATGCCATACTTGCTATCTCAAAGCCGTGAGTTCGACCCCATCCCACAACTGTTTTGTTCCCTTGAGCAAAGCGCTTTATTTAACTTGTTCAAACCTACTCAGCTGTCCAAATAAGTACCAGTTTCTACTGGAAGCTAACCTGGGATGAACTAGTGTCCTGTCCAGGGGGAGTCACTCTCACTCGTTAACATAAACGGAATCCAAGATAAGCGCCAGCCATATGGGCCACTGGGCTTTGAAATTATGATCTAAAAGATGCACTGAATAAGTGGTAGTGCTTAATAAGCATTTACAACCAGCCACGACAATTAAGTACCACGTCTAAAGAAATACAGGATCGATTATATCTATGTGTGTTTTCCAACTGAGTGTTTGATGGTTGCTAGGGTATTGAGGAGGGCAGTCTGGACTTGTTGGACAACAGTGACTTCACCGAGACAGACATTCCATTTGAGGTTCCAGTCCCGGAGAAACAGTATCTCCCAGTAAGTGCCTTGAGTATCTTCTGGTGTACTTTACTTCATCTCCTGATGATTGCGTTAAGTATCTCATGGTAGCTGTGTTTAGAATTTCGGTATCTCCCAGTTTGTACTTCCAGTAATTTCATGGTAAACACCTAAAGTACAACCTGGTAGTTACTTTTAAATATCTCGACCCCAGTTCGTATCGTCAGTATCTGTCATTACACCTTTAGTACCTCCCAGTTAGTACCTACAGCGTTTTCAATTACGTACCTTTAGTATCTCCCGGTAAGTTCTTTTAAAATCTCCCAGTTAGAACCTTCAGTATTTTACAGTAAGTACCTTTAGCATGTCAAAGTAAGTACCTTCAATATCTCCCAGTAAGTACCTTCAGTATTTTTCAGTAGATATCTTGGATACCTTTAGCATCTCCAATAAGTACCTACAATATGTCCCAGTTGGTACCTTCAGCATTTTCCAGTAAGTACCTTCAATATCTCCCAGTTAGTACCTACAGTATTTTCGAATAAGTACCTTTAGCATCTCCCAGTAAGTACTTTAGTATCTCCCGGTATAAACCTTAATTAACCGCCAGTAAGAAAGGTTGTAGTCTCCCGTTAAACCACTCTAAGTATCAAACACCCTGTAAGTACCTGCAATCCCCCCAATGATAACCTCAACTACTTTACATCTTCCCACAAATATTTTTCTCGTGCAACTTATGACAAGTTTGTTGTAGTCCATAAGCAAAGAGTATGTGCTCTGGCTGGAGAAATATCACGTTGTTCTGTAAGAAGATAATATGTTTGTTTTGTCCGTCGTAAAATTATTTGATTTTTCAGCACTGTAAAGCGATTCTGAAAGTGAAACCCTCGTTGAAAACAGATACCCATGGCAAGCCATGGACTTTTCAAACTAAAGGTGTTCAAGCAATGACCAGCAACGTCTTTGTGAAACAACATTAGTTAATTGTTGTTTTTCTTTAAGAATTGTTTTAACTACGTCTCTGACTGTAGGAGGATAAGCGCGAGGAAGTGAAAGAGTGGGTGCTGGCCGTCTCTATGGACCAGAAGGTGAGACCGACTAGCGATTGTTCTCAGCTCATGTAAGTAAGAAACTTTTCAAAAACTGGCAGGATTCCACTGTGTCACCGGCAGTTGTCATGCGCTTCACGTTCCGCGCTTGCCATTGGAGCATGAGTCAAGTGCATGGAGGATGATGAGAGTTCTATTTAGTTTAATCAGGATAAGCCTTCCAGTGTCATTGAGCATTAATTATCTTGGCTGCCGCTATACTAGTCACGGAAGTCGAATGCTACAAACCTGACATCACACACCAAAACATGTCACAGTTGATTGATGCAGTACTTTGTTTACAGCGAGTGTTTGCGAGTCCACCTTCAATAATATTTTAATGATGAACCCTCATTATAAAACATGCCAGCACAAACTATCCAACTCTGCCAGCTAATGCTAATGACGTGATAGCATGTCTAACGATTTGAAATATTTAACGACCTTCCTTTTACGTTTACTGAACTTTAGTTTAAATTGCTACCTCGACAAAACTCGATCCAATTCAGTCTGAAAAGGTAAGAGTATGTTGACTACCGGAACATTTGGATGTCAAATGAAGAACAAAGATAGTTCAAAGCAATCAGCCCAGTACATGAATTCGGACTGTAAAACTCTTGCCCTTGTTGTAAGTTATCCAATAGCGTGTTGGTTTCAAACTTTGATTTTACTCACATGAGATAATATTTTATACGGGTTTATTAAGCTCCTGTTCTTGGACAAGTACCTAACCTTTTGTGAAAGCTGGAATACGTTTATCAGACACTAGTGCACAGAAATGGATTTATTTAAATATTTTAGTTTATACGTTTTGTTTTAGATACGTTTAAGTTTTTTGCTTGTTGAGATTCTAATTGCAGGTCAGTCAAGTTGTAAACTGTTGTAGTTATTGTAAAAGTGTGCTCCCATGCTCACTCATTTGCTTGTAATCACAAATTCGATGAAATTAACTCACAACCACTCACCTGAAGTGACTGACTTGGAATCATTAATTGGTCTCACTCACTGGTCTCACCCATTCAAAATCATTCTCTGGAAATCACTCTCGTGCCTCATTTGGTAGCTCTAGATGACTTAAGATTTTCTGGTTTAGCATCTTTCATTGGTCTCACTCACTGGTCTCACCTATTGAAAATCATTCTCTAGAAATCACTCATTTAGTGCCTCATTTGATATTTCTAGATGCCTTAGGATTTTCTGGTTGAACTTCATTCAGTGGTCTCACTCACTGGTCTCACCCATTTAGAATCTATTTCTAGGATTCACTCATTTGGTGACTCTTTTGACAGTTTTAGATGCCTTGGGATTTTCTGGTTAAGCGTCTTTCATTGGTCTTGCTCACCGGTCTCACCCACTTAAAATCACTTTCTTGGAATCGTTCATTTGGTATATCTCACTTCTAATCATTCTCTTAAAGTTACTTACAGTGGATTACTTATTGCTATCACTCACTTGAGGTTTAAACCACTCTGAAACTATCTCTTGGAACCACGCACTTGCATTGTGTTCAATTGTTTTCAAAAGGGCTTCATGATCAGTTATTTTGTGTTAGTATACATTCGAAAACTCTTTTGAAACCTGTATACAAAAAACTAATTGTACTCCTTGGATGTTCGTGTGTCAGGTTGAGCAAGTGCTTCCCGTGGATGAACGAGACACATACGAGGCGTCACTTATTGCTGTCAGCACCAACATCCAATCGCTGCCTTGTGTCGTCACAGGTAATGAGGGGTGGGAGTGCTCGTCGGAAAATCCGAATGAATACCCAACAAAACACCTCGCTTTCATGTTTTTCTACCAAGTAAAATACCTCAATGGTTTTAATATACTTTTATAAAGAATAGTGAAATACAAGTGAAATGCCATTTATAGTTACAATCATGGTCAATAACGATGGAACGGCCCCCCTTCCCCACAACACTGTTGAGTACTTAATGCTATTAAACCGACAAGAAAAAAGACTTTTTTTGTGCAGTCAGAGTTTGCAACATTGAAAGGGGGCAAGGGGGATCAAAGTATTGTTTTCATAACGTTTTGACCGTTTTCATAATTCTAAAATTGTTTTAAGATTAGAAAGTATAGTTTTCCGGCTTACATAATGTCTTCGTCCCAACGACAGTTGATATGATTGTAGCCACATACATGAAACACTTTGAGGTTTGTACAGTTTGTAAACGTTTTTGGGTGACATGTAAACAGGGATCTAAACCTGTTCCTGGATTACCTCTAAAAATACCAGACATTTTAAACTCTTCGCTCTTGCCCAAGAAAACCCTTAAAAATACCAGATGGCAAATATGAACCCCTAAAACAATGACAAGTACCCCCCTCCCGGACAAGAGAGAGGCGTCACATATTACTGTCTTCACCACCATCTAACCTATCCCCAGCGTATCACAGGTTATAATATGCATGTGACGCTAAACCAAATACGAGACGCCACTCGGTGACGGAGCTTTT
This sequence comes from Umimayanthus nakama, assembly GCA_027574985.1. NCBI lineage: Eukaryota > Metazoa > Cnidaria > Anthozoa > Zoantharia > Parazoanthidae > Umimayanthus > Umimayanthus nakama. The sequence continues at coordinate 5,087 of JAOBRG010103772.1, read as the reverse complement.
CACTGAACCACGCTTAACAGGGGCAAATGAATGTCAAGAGCTGTGTACTACCAAAGTAGTCATACTTTTGATTAGGACAAGGCTGTTACAATTCATGCTAATGTTGCTTACGGCTTTTCTCAGTCAAATGTCGTTCTGTTCTCAGGTTATCCAGTGCTAAGAAACAAAATTGAGTTCAAACGGCCGGGGAAGGCTGCCAACAAGGAAGACTGGAACAAGTTCATAATGGCAACTAAGGTTTGAACGTTTATTGAACCCTTTTTCGTTTTAACAAACAAACAAACACGTTTTAACGCCATAAAAGTTCTGAATGTGCTTAGTGTATGTTGTGTGTGTGTATGTGTGTAATGTGGGAGGGGGGAGGGGTGCAGTGGGAGGATTCTATTTTTGGCTTCATCTTAAATGTGCGGAGTCTGTTTGATTAGTAAAGGAAGTGCAACATAGCGTCCTGTCAGATCGTTGCTCCTGTACGATGTTAAGGTGTCTGAAGACCGCTTCATTCCTTTTGTTTAACGGTCGTTTCAAAACCACATCCAGCTGATCTGAGTCCATGGATTTAGCCAATCAGGGGCGAGGACGTCTGCAAAATCGTATATCATGTCGTTTCTTGGTCCATCCGCGAGATAAGGCACAAATTAAATTTACTTGTTGAGTGAATTACTCTTTAGTATTTAAAACACTTAATCTTTTTTCTAGAAGTTCCTTAAATTAGTTTCTTGTTCCAAAGTACTGCTTTAAGAGCAGGCTTAATGATGCACAGTTTTGCAGATGACGTTACAGGGTCAGATTAGCTGGATTGCTTTGTCAAACGTCCTGATGGATGCTAGAAGTTTACTTACTAACAGGGTGGGTTAAGGAAATGCATGCGTAATATTGCTAGCATGGAAACTGACGTCAATCAAGTGCGACCACCAATGAAATATTTTCTTTAGCTTGATCACAATAGTCCATTTCGCCGCTCACGAAAGGTGAGCAGGGCCCGGTTGTTCAAAGCCCGATTAGTGCTAATCCTTGGTTAACTATATAGGTTTTGTTAAGAGTTAATCCAGGATTAGTACTAATCTGGCTTTGAACAACCGGGCCCAGGCCTCTACATGAAACTGAGGAGACAGTTAGAGAAGTGGAAATAGCTACAAGAAAGAAACTTATTGGCGTTTTCCCGCTTCTGTAACTGGGCAAGAACAACCTCACCTCGGTTTCATGCAAAGGCTTGGTTACCTTTCACGAACTGTGAAACGGTTTATTCTTTCGATGAGTTTTTCTTCAATTTTGCAAACAAAGGAAAGTAGGAATAACCGTTTTGTCTCTAGTGAAAAACATTCAGATAAACCACTTTTCAGAAACTTCAGAATTGGGGATTACAAAATAAATTTATTCTCGTTTTCAAAAGTTTGGATTTTGTATTTGTAATTTTTAGTTTTATTCTTAGAATATGAAATATATACATGATCTTTCGACTGAATGAAACGAAATGTTGTTTTGTCATATCCACCGGATTTTGCCTCGTAAGTAATCATTACACACGTTCTTTAGTACTGCGCCGACCTGGTTCTAAGAACGTATAAGTGATGAAAAAACTTGAAGCTGTGTTCAGCTGCCTTAAATATTTCCGCCTAACAGTTTTTTTACTCTTAACTACTCTTCCAGGTGTCACACAGTCCTGAATGTCAGGACGTGCTAAGGTTCCTGGGTAATTGGTGCGGTGCCCCGCAGAACCCTTCATACTCGTTCAACTGAGCCAGGACGCCAAACGTGTCACGTGGCTTCAAGATCATGCGACAAGCCATGTGGCTTTCTTACTCTTTTGTTTTCGGTCTACTCCAAGGTTTATTTGCAGTTTTGCCTGGTTGTACTGTACTGATTCTCAATTTCGGCGAAGACAAGTCAAGATGCCTTTGGATTTTCTGGTTAAGCGTCATTATTTATAAAACCAGGCTCTTCTCAGGTTACCACTTTACCTTTCCGCTGAAGTATACTCCAGTCAGGAATGAATTCATTTATCCCCAAAGCGAATGTAATCTAGTCACTACTTGACGATGTAAAGATGTTCGGTGCAACTAGGGAACCTTCAGAGATAAAAACTGGTGTTTGTGTGTTCTCGATTGAAAACTTTTTTTGGTTGCTTTTAAAAAGAAAGTCATTTGTTTCCTGACTTATCTTCAAAGTTTCAGTAGGCAGCCTGAGTTGAGATGTGTTGAACCATTCTTCGAAGGGAGCAGAGGACGTAGAAACGAATGACTCAAAAACACGAGAAGGCTCTCATAAGCTGTCATGTACTTGGTTTAATATGAGATGTATATAAATGTAAATCACTGAGAAGTATTGATATGGTGTTTAGGTTTCCTTAGTAATATTAAGTGTACTTTGAAAAGGGAGAGATTTCATTAAGTTCATATTTTAAACACACCTTTTTGGTAATGCTAACTTTTGCTTGATCCATTCCATAGTGAGGGCTAATTGAAATTTTATGTTGAACTAATGAGCCAAATTGAACCAAGCACTGACGTTTAGCCTCGCAAGGAAACGAATCTAGCAAAAAATTTGCTTCAACAAAATGGTGCGTTTTAAATAAATGCCTCATAAATCGCACACATGCAAACAAGGTTGTGACGTTTTCGTCTTGTGAATTTCACGTTAATCTACTGATTCAACTTAGCTGAGTCACGTTACATATCTCCTATTGCTAAATTAGAGTTTTCTTGCCTTTGTGTACTGAAACCCCGATTTCAACTGAATTCACGCAAAAGTTAATCAATTAAAATGACCAAATTTAAAGCAAACGTTGCAAGAGCAACATATGAAGCTTTTTGGAACCTTCCCATGGACACGATCAAAGTTTCACGAACGCCCATTCGCGGGGTGGTTCAAAAGGGTTTTTGCGTTTTCATCTTTCCCACGCTTAGGGCAATTTCTATATTCCACTTTCTTTACGACAACACTATTATCGACCGAGATGAGCCTAGACGAGGTGCCCTAGGTAACTCTCTTTGTGCTGTGTATGATTCTTGGAGATCAAGGACTGCGAAGCAACTTTAAGATTGGGTTCGGGGGGGGGGGGAGGGGGCTCCGTTAGTTACTCAATATTAGGGGAGGGGGCACAAGACACTTTCGTACTAACTCCTTATACTTTTGACCCCCTCCCCCCCTACTCCACGATCCATGAAGACATTAGGAAATGTGAAAGATGGATACTGCGGCAGTTCAGTTATCCTGAATCAGCGACTTTGTGCAAAACATGGTTAGTGGTAGGTCAAACTAATTGTTGACATAAATAGACGACGCAAGGATTGAGAAGATTGTTCGCATGATCGTGCTGTTAATCCAGGGACTGGTGACACCTGTGTGCAAAACAGGCTGAGTGTTTTATTTCAGAAAAATTCAAAAAAAGGTTAGGGTTATCTGGCCCTTGATCATCTTGAAAATTTAGCCTTGTCCCCATTTGTCCTTCTTCTTTACTGTTCAGCACTCTTGTACAGTTGAAGAATTGTTTATCACCATTATAGCAAGCAATTAATGCCAGAACTGACAGTTAAAGATTTAAATTAACATTTCACTCATTTCTCTCACTCGACAAACACGAATCGTTAACTGCAACACCGTGTTTTTCAAAACTCGCTCAGAACAACTATGCAACTGCTTGGCCAAAAACGGCTTCAGTCCAGCCCTCTCTTGTGTTTGGCAAACTCTTGAATTAATCTGGCGTCTTGTCCAACACATCGGACAAAAACGTGCTCCGGTAGTACTTCGCCGCCCCGATAATAATGGAATCCAAAAGAACAACCACATCACATCTGTGCTGAAAGACCTGTGGTGGTTGTCACTAAAAGAGCAAGTTTACTGACCAGACAGACGTATTCTATGAAAGGCTACGCCCCAATGTACCTCACCGGCTGAAATATTTGTCAGCAGAAGAGAAATTTTAAGACGCGAAATTAAAAACAAACATGGTATACACAACGGAGCGTGGCGCCAAATTAACTAGGCCCATTCAAAAAATAAAAAAATACTATAACAAATAGACACTCTAAAAACTCAGTAATGGCACGTTTTATAGCTCCTTAGACAGGTCAGTGTCGAACAGGACTAATCTTTTAGATTCTACATTTCCCAACACATGTAAATATATTTTACATTTTAATGTATTTACATCATATGTTTTAACTTTAACCCCCATTTAACTCCTTTAGATCTAATGCCTAAATGAGATAGGCTGTACTTTCAATTCAGACATTCTTAACATGACTTTAGCCTGTTGTATAGTTTTTGTGTGTTCTTGATCACTGAAAAACCCCACTTGGGAGTCTTCGGTAAGGTATCACTATCACTACACGGAGCACGAAGCTACTTTAAAAGTTGGGGGCTGACTAGTGACTGGGAGAGGAGGCAAAAACACTTTTTCTCAGTAACATTTTATAAATTTCAAGAAAGTGAGGGGGCGGGAATTGAAGCCGTGTGCCTTGTAACATTATCAATATCGCTAAAGGTCAAACTATTTCACTAACAACTCATACTATAACTGAACCAAGCCTATCAAATACAGCGGAACCCCGCCCTATAGCTACCTCGTTAATACGGTCAAATCATAAATACAGCCACCTTTCTTAGCCTGGTACAATTCCCGTAGTTTTTCTTATCGAAAACCCCCGTTAACATGGCCACCCGGCTACATTCTGAAATAAAATGTATTTCACTTCATTAGTACTACCACTCTAACCAAAGTGTGCATTCTATTTGAAGGCCAGAAAAGCCGAAGTGCCATACAAAATAAATCTTGAGAAACAATAACAACAATTTTTCATCTGTGACTTGTCATATCGTTATCTTTTCAAACAGCGTTTCTTTTAAAACTCAGACAATACCGCCCCTAACAAAAGCAGATCAGCTTCGAATTTAACCCTACCGCATATCGTTAATACGGTCAAATTTTTAAGACATGCGGGTGACTGTCAATGGGGTTTCTTTATATTGATTTGCTTCAGTCTTTAGTTTTATGTGTTATACCAGCGTCTCTACTTAACAATTATTCCACAAACGCGCGTTGGATATGAGCTTTTAGATAGCGGACGAGGTGCGAAGCACCGAGTCGG